>MU762466.1:2751-34342 GCA_026770625.1 Nicotiana glauca
TTCTAGACTGTGTACCCGAGCGGACAACTCGAGTCGAGGAGGGGGCTACGTACCAGGGACCCGCAGGATCGTTTAGTAACTTGTCCGGCCCCTTTCTTATTTCAGGGTATTGACACTAACTGAATAGGCAGTCTCAACCAGTAAGCACATCCCCGGAGGTGAGAAGAGAAGGGTTTCGGCACAGTTTATATACAGTTCAGATAATAACAAAGCGGTAAACATTTAGCACATTAAGCAGGAAACATGTAGGAAAATCGAATTCTGAACCCTGAACAAAATGTTATGGGTTCTTTTCCCCAGCAGAGTCGCCAGAGCTGTCACACCTCCTTTTTGCTACTCCCGCAAGGGCGTAAAGGAGTTTTTCCATTTAAAGGACAATCGGAACGAGATTTATTTATTAAGATTTCAGAGTCGTCACTTGGGAGATTAATGGTGTCCCAAGTCACCGGTTGAATCCCGAACCGAGGAAATTATGACTCTGTTAACCGTCCGCGAACCAGAAATCCGAGTAAGGAATTATGTTAACCCGGGAGGAGGTGTTAGGCATTCTCGGATTCCGTGGTTCTAGCACGGCCGCTCAACTGTTGTATTTGATTTTATCTGATTTAAAAAAAAATGTTCTAACTTATGTGTTTTTTATTAGTAGTCCGCTTTTATTATTATTTTTTTTTTAATAAGAATTGCAACATCATGAAAATGCATCTCGAACCACGTTGCACCAGTGCACCCGTGGTTTTTTTTACACATTTTTGACTTCGTTGAGATGTAGATTTGGGTCACATAAATGTGCACCCGTATTTAAGAAAGTAATATTATTAAAGTACGTGCCTAAAGCAACTACGTATTTATTATCTTTGGGGAAGACCGTGAAATTCGCTAAACGGTATGCCCGAATTCTAAATATTTTTATATAGCATTTATTGAGGCCCCCACAATTTGTATTTTTATTTAGCGAGGATCGCCTCATTTTATTTAAAATCCAATCCTAAGTGACTATAATTTTTTTTTTATTTGTCTCTAAAAAAAATAAATAACAGACCTAATTAATTACAGAATCTGGTGAGGACAAATCTTCATACGTCAATCTCAACTCAATAATCCCAATAACATAATAGTTAATACCAAAGCCTTATCAATTCATTAGAAACTTTAGATTATACTCCATAGTAATTAAACAACTAGGCCTGGCCCAGGCCCAAACGTATATATACAATAGAGTAGGACCTGGGACACTCAATGAGGTCTTTAAACCTTTACCTTATGCAAATGAGCCAAATCCACTATATTAAACAATCTTCTATCCAATTTGCATTATTTTACTTTAATATTTCTTTAAGTTGTTCTTAATCAAATCCCAGGGGTGCTTTAGTTCTGATTTTATATTCAAACCTATTAAACATTCTACTGTTTTATCCAAGAAAATACTGATTGAACTAAAAAATTACTAACTAAATGAAATTATCATCTTTAATAGCTAATTTAACAACACAAACATTTGTTATTTCATGCTACTCTAACACTGATGCTCGCTTGAATAAACTAATTCAAATTCAGACCTTGACTAGATTTGTAACAATTATATATTGAGGCTATTAAGCGAAAGTAGTAATTATATCATGAAGTCAGTTTCAGCATTCCAAATTTGTTCTATAAACCCTCAGATTGACAGCAATATACAATCCAGTACAGTCTAGCAATACACAGTCCAATTTTCATTTTAGCATACAAGGAATTTTAAAATACAAGGATCTAACTACTGAATTAAGCAACTACTTTAACAGAATATAAACTAGTAACTTCAACAGAGATTAAACATCAATCCTTTTTCTCATTTCTTGTTTGAGAAGGTACAGCAGATCAGCTTTAATTGTGTACCTGGAAATTGAAACTCAACAAAAGGAGAGGATGATCTGCAGCAGTTTGAGCAGTTGTAAGGCAAGTAACAAACCACAGCAACACTTTTTAACCGAGGAACGATTTCAACAATCCAAAATGCTTAAAAAACTAGGCAGGAACAATAAATCAACCCAAAACTGATCCTAAAATCTCGATTGAACCCAAAATCCTCTAGAAACCAACTAGAACTACAACTGGACTTCACTTGCAAGAGATTAAACTAAGAAATGTAGATCAAACATCAAAACTCGAGGTTTTAACTAAGAATTTGAATGAAACAGTATTTTTATTTGGTTTTCTGTAATTTTCTTGTTTTTTTCTGCTGACCTTTTTTTGATTTTTGATTTTTTTTTTTGGATTTTGGAATTTCGAATCAGATCTGAAACTTAGCAAGAATTTTTTTGGGGAAAATTTGGAGCTCAAAACTTAGACTATAAGGCAAGTTAATGCCCTTTTATAGGCAAAATTAGGAACGGAAGCTTCTAGAAGGCCTTCACACAATTTTCCCTCCTCTATTTTCATATTTTACATAACTAGTCCTTCATTTACTTAACTTGTTTCTGAAGTTACTACTTTATTTCTTTTAATTTTAATTTAGAACCCCATCTAAAAGGTCCTAGAGGGTTCTAATACTGACTTTCTACCCTTATAATCGCTAAACTACCCTTGCATTGGTTCTGAAATTACTAATTCTAATAAAACTAACCTTTTTCCCTTTCCAAAACACCCTTAAAACCCCCAGGAATTACCAACCAAACCCAAACCCCATCAATTAAACCCCAATTCTTTTTCCCTAGTTAGGACTAGCTATGATTAACGAATTTTAATTCAGCTATAACCAATTCACAATCCTAATTGAAATGAATAACAAATAATCCAAAATCAGAACAAAACAAAAAAAATAAGAAATAAGAAATTCAAAACAATTTAAACTAAATTCTATTTTTAACTAAAATAGGCATGAACAATTAACAACTGTAATCTGTCAATTAACAATGAATTAAACTAATCTGTTATCAAGATTAAACAACACAAATATCCTAATCGAATTTTGAAAACCTAGACCTAAAATGTTAGCTACAAACAGAAATTTAAACAAAACAAATCTATATCACTAAATCAAATCATAGGCAAACAAATCTTAATTAAACTAATAACTAATTGGATCATTTAGTACTTGAATCACTCAGTAATTAAATCGAACCAGAAAAGAAAAAATAGAAATTAAACTAAAACAACTTAAATCTAACTAAAACAGAATTATAAAAGATTTTTGTGGATTTTCATATTATTAGATTAATGCTAAGCAAAAAATAATAAAACAGAAGAAAGGAAACTTACAGATGCAAAGAGAAATTTCAGTCGGCCATTTTTGTCAGAATCTTCCAAGATTCCTGACACGTAACATCCCTAATCGTGTGTTTTCTAAAGAAAACATATCATTAGGGATATTACGGTCCGAAATCTTAAAGATTTTTGAATTGGGGTTTTTTGGCCAGAAAATTCGATCTAAAATTCGAACCAAACGGGAAAGATTTGAAGGCTAAGGGTTGTGAATTTGGGATGAGGGGTGTGAGGAGATCATGTGGTGTAAGTTTGGGATGGTTTGGGTGAGTTTATCTTTTGACCGAAATTTCGATCTGAAATTCAAAACAGATGGCTCGGATTTGAAGAACGATATTTATAGATTTGGAACGAGGATGGGACGGGGATTCAGGGGTAAAATTTTGGGGTTGATTGGGGTTGCGCCGCCGCCGGCGACGATTTCTGGCCCGCGGCGATGGGGCGGAGGCGGAGGCGGAGGCGGTGGAGATAGGATGGGTCAATGGTGAATCCGGTGGTGGAGGCGGAGAGGGGACAGAGGTACGAGGAGGCTGTATAATGTCTCTAACGTTATAGGGATTTCCGACACTTTTATTATTTAGCCAAAAAATAACGTGAGCCGTTGGATTAGAAAAATTGAAGGGCCCGTTAAAACGGCATCGTTTGAGCTAAGGGGTGGACTAGATTGGGGCTTTGCATTGGGTTTGGGCTGCTGGTCCGGTTTGGGCTGGGGTATTTTAATTCAAGTTGGCCCAAATTCGATTTTTTTAAGACCCGCTCCTTTTCCAATTATTTATTCCCCTTTTTATTTATTTGTATTTTATTTTTATATTTTTGTATATTTATTTTGTATTTTTCTGATTTTATAAAAATTTAAAAATTAAAGCAAAGACCTAATTAAATTATTCAACTCCTAAAGTTATTTAAAAATTCTATTTAGAGATAAATGCAACAATTAACAATTAAGAGTGCAAAGAAACTATTTTTGTGATTTTTTTAAAATTTGTTCTAAAACAAATTAATACCTAATTAATAATAAAATGCGAAATTAAATCCTAAATGCAAATGCATATTTTTTTTGTATTTTTATATGGATTATCATGCAACCAATTAACACAAAAAATGCAACAAAATTCATAAAAATTGTAAAATAATAAAGAAATCAATTATTTGAAACTTTTTGGAATAATTTGCTTAGGGCAAAAATCACGTGCTCACACTCACTACCTCAGCAATTTCCGCTTCTGCGGAAATATTTCCACTTTTGCGGACAATACGCCGCTTCTGCGGACACGGGGCTCCAGCCCATTTTTTCTTCTGCGGATGGCCCACCGCTTCTGCGGATCTAGGGCTGCTTCTGCGGTCCTGGATGCCTTCACATCCAACCATTTCTGCGGCTTCCTCCTCGCTTCTGCGGGGACGCTTCTGCGGTCCCATTTCCACAGAAGCGGAAATACCAGCAACTAGACCATTCAACTATTCAAAATACCAAATTTTGATCCGTTTATCACCCGGAATCCACCTGAGGCCCCCGAGACCTTACCCAAACGTACCAACCAGTCCCATAACACATTACGGAGTCGCTCGAGGCCTCAAATCATATCAAACAATGTTAAAACCATGAATTACACACTGATTCAAGCCTTATGAACTTTGAAACTTCAAACTTTTACTTCTGATGTTTAAACCTATCAAATCACGTTCGATTAACCTAAAATTTTGCACACAAGTCATATTTGACATTACGGACCTACTCTAGCTTTCGAAATTAGATTCCGACCCCGATATCAAAAAGTCCACTTCTGGTCAAACTTCTAAAAAACCTTCAATTTTCTATCTTTAGCCAAATGGCTCAAAAATGACCCACGGGCCTCCGAATTCACTTCTGATCGCGCTCCCAACTCCAGAATCACCATACGGAGCTACTCCTAATCTCGAAATCCCAAACGGACATCGATAACCCTAAAATGCACTTCAAGCCAAACATAAGAAATTTCTTCCAAAATGCTAACTTCCACAATAGGTGCCAAAACGCTCCCTGGTCATCCAAAACCCGATTCGGGCATACGCTTAAGTCCGAAATCATCATACGAATCTGCTGGAACCTTCAGATCTTGATTCCGAGGTTGTTTACTCAAAATTCCAATCTTAGCCATTTTCTCCAACTTAAGGCTTCTGAAATGAGAATTCTCATATAAATTTAACTCCGATCTTCCTGAATTTCAATTCCGACCATACACACAAGTCAATATACCTGAAATGAAGCTTCTCATGGCCTCAGACCGCTGAACGGCGCGCTAGAGCTCAAAACGACCGGTCAGGTCGTTACATTCTCTCCCACTTAAACATACGTTCGTCCTCGAACGTGCTGACAACTATACTGAAGTAGTCTGAAATCACTGTTTAGCACCTCATGCACCTTCCCGTGCTACCACAACTTTGCTGAGCGCACTAGCTCGATAAATTCTGAAGATATCCCCTTTTATTCAAGCAAATAAGCCTTAGAACCCAATCCCAACATCCGGAATTCTATGCCAGGCTTGTTTCCAACATACAATCACCAAATCAATCACTACACGATGTACTCAAACATGACTACATAACTGTCACGACCCAAATCCCAAACTCGGTCGTGATGGCGCCTCTTGTGAAGACAAGGCCAGCCAACAAACAAACGCTTCCTTTTAACAGTTATTTAACATTTATAAAGCTAAACCATGATTATCATAATCAAAAGCGTAGAAAACAGTGATAACAACAGGGAACCATCCCGTCACAGCAGACATCAAGGTGTCACTAGTCATGAGCTACTACAGAGTTCACTAAAGTACTACGAGTCCAGAAATAGGAACAAAGTCTGAAAGTAACATGAACAACATAAAATAAGGGAGAAGATCTGGTGTCGCGGACGCTAGCGGTCACCTGGCTCAGCTATGATAAAAAATCTTCAATCAGCTCAAAACCCGCTACCAAGTGGTCAAGTACCTGCATCTACACGCGAGGTGCAGGGAGTAAAGTGAGTACTCCACCTCAGTGAGTAATAAAAGTAAATAATAGCTGAAAGCAAGAAATCACGTAAACCTATCATCAAGCTATATAGAAGCAGAGAAAAACCCTTCAATTGAGAAAATTAGTGAAAATTGTGAAATCTTTAGAAATATCTTGGCTCAGTTTAAAACCTCTTTTTGAAAATGATCCTTTCAACAGTTGCGAAAATAATTTCAATAAGTAAGAAATAATAAAAAATCTGCCCCTCTGGCTCAATATCAACCTCTTAGTATAGTATCAGCCCTGCGGGCTCACTCCCAACTCACAAAGTACAACATCCGCCTCTCGGGCTCAGCACTCTATTCACAAATAACACCAGGGTATCTGGTACACAATGCAAGATATAGCATGGATGCCAATGATATGAGAGTGCTGAATGTCATGCCACGTAGTACAAATAGGAACCAATAAGTGAATGCAATGCAATGCACATGAGCGCTGCGGCGTGCAGCCCGAGCCAACCATTTATATGATTTATCGTCGATGGTGCTCACTGGAGGTGTGTACAGACTCCGGAGGGGCTCCTACAGCCCAAGCGCAATATACTGGTCAGTCAATGTTACCTGACCTGTCAGCCAATGTTACCTAACCAATTTATATCATACAGTGCCATTATTACCGCTGTTTCAAGTCACATCATAAAGTGTCATTGTTACCACTGTTTCAAGTCACATCATAGAGTGTCATTGTTACCACTATTTCAAGTCACATCATACAGTGTCATTGCTACCACAGTTTCAAGTCATATCATACTATGTCATTGTTACCACTGTTTCAAGTCACAATATACAGTGTCATGGTTACCACTGTTTCAAGTCACTGCTGCGGCGTGCAGCTCGACCCACCCATAATCAGTCCAGAAAACATCATAAGCCCCTTGGGCATTTATAAAACAGTAGTTCTCAGCCTGAAATAACATTTAAAATATCATTTGAGTTTTCAAAACTTAGAAATATGGCTGAGTTTACAAAACAGTATTTAAAAACTTGGACTGAAACCAAATGATATGCAAGATATACAAAAACAGTAATCTCAATCCCCGAAGGATTCACATAGTTGGCACGAAGCCCAAACATGGCAATCAGCCCAAATTATGATGATAACAAGTAATTTCAGTCAAATACGCAGTAAAATCAACAACCGGGACGGACCAAGTCACAATCCCCAATGGTGCTCTACCCCACGCTCATATCCGGCGTGCAAGTCACCTCAATATAGCACTATGATGTGCAAATCCGGGGTTTCGAATCCTCAGGATATCATTTAAAAGTATTACTCACCTCGAACCAGTGAAATTCCTCGCTCGCGACGCCTTTTCCCACCAAATCAGCCTCCACGCGCATCGAATCTAGCCAAAATCAGAGCGAATGCATCACAATATGCCAAGGGAACAATATCCAATCGAAAGAAATCGAGAAATAGCAAAAATCTCGAAACTAGCAAAACCCGAGTCCCGGGCCCACTTCTCGAAAAATTATAAAATTAACATCACCGGCTTCCTTATCTCTCCACGAGTTCATACATACCAAATTCACAAAAATCGGAGTCCATTTGACCCCTCAAATCACTAGTTTAAACTCTTTCAATTTTCAAGCCCTAACCTCCATTTTTAACCTTAATTCCCTTGGATTTTAAGTGTTAATCCATGTTTTTACACCATAATAACATAATCTAAGACCAAGAATCCATACCTGATGGAAACTCTCGAAACCCTCTTCAAAATCGCCCAAAAATCGCCTAAATCTGAAGCCCCAAATGTTTTCTCCTTCAAAATTCGTGAAGGGGACTTAATATTGTTCTGCCCAGTCATTTTCGCTTATGCGGTCCATGCACCGCACCTGCGGCTTCTGCTTTTGCGGTCAAAACACCTCTTATGCGGTTCAGCTTAAAAATCCTAGGGTCGCTTCTGCGATCAAAATTCGCTTATGCGGTGTCTGCTTTTGCGGAAAGACTTCCGCTTCTGCGGAATATACCAGGGCCCCTCAAGGACCGCTTCTGCGACCCCATAGCCGCATATGCGGAACCGCTCCTGCGGCTCCTTTTCCACAGATGCGCAAATACTAGAAGCCAGAAGATCAGGCCTGTTGCATGCTTCCAAAATTCCCGTTTAACCATCCGAAATCGCTCCGAGGCCCCCAGGACCTCAACCAAAAGCACATACATGATATTTTACCTTATTCAAACTTGCTCAAATCATCAAAACACTACCGTAACATCAAAATCCTTAAATTTCATCAAATCAAAGCCTAAGATTAATCAAAACTTCCAAAACTCAATCAAAAACCAGACCAAACGATGTCCAAATGACCTGAAAATTTGCACACGTCCAAAATCACCCAACAAAACTACAGCAGCTCTCGGAATTCCATTCCGACCCTCAGATCAAAATCTCACCCATCAACCGGAATTTGTCAAAATTCTAACTTCGCCAATTCAAGCCTAATTCTACACCGAGCCTCCAAAATCAATTCCGATCGCACTCCAAAGTCACAAATCATCTCCCGGAGCTAACCGAACTATCGGAATTCACATGCGAGCCCTCTAATTCATAAGTCAACATCCGGTTGAATTTTCCAACCTAAGCCTTCTTACAAGAGACTAACTGTCTCATTTCTTATCAAAACCATTCCAAATCAACCTGATTACACAAGATACAGATAATGGGGCATAAGGGAGCTGAAAATGGGGAAAACGGGAAGGTAATACTTGAGACGACGGGTCGGGTCGTCACATCCTCCCCAACTTGAACAAACGCTCGTCCTCGAGCGTACCTAGAATTGTACTAGAAGCCAACCAATGGCTGAATGACCTTACCAAGCATATACCCGGGGTGATCCCACGTCACCCTATCTCACATAGGTCTGATAATACAACACAGCTGAAATTTCACAGTCCATCTAAACCATAAACCGTAGGACCACATTGCACTTTCCAAAATCATACTCAAAGTCAGAACCTCACGTCAATATTCAAAATAAACTCAAACCAGCTGTAATAAACCATGCCTGCAACATCAGGTGAAATCATACAACATACCACACAATCCAACGCTCGAAACGATAACTTCTACTTACAGTGGTTACCCACAACAACCAAATACCGATAGAAAACCTCTTATTAGTTAAAGTTTAACTCCAACACTTTCATATCCTACCAAATGATGATGAAACACGTCGTAAACCATAAACATTTCTCAGATAAATCATTCATGAAGGCATTTCTTCCCTTTTGACTAATACCACAACAGATTCCGAGGTGAACCTCGATATTAACCTTCCAACAAGCTGAGATCAAATCTGTTCGTATTCATTAATGACCCCCAACAATTACTTCGGGTCCAACACACTACTCTGGTGATATGACACCTCATCACTAGCCTAAGCCACAACTTTCATAATCCTTGCACCAATGATGGGCTGTCTGAACATACTCAAATCATGACAAATGACTCAAATGAAAGAGTTGTACCCCAAGCTCAATAGTACCATTACAACACAAAGCTGAGACCCTGTCTCACATCATAGAAATAGAGTACCCGAATCCTCCTCAAAAGGTCATAACTTCACGTGGCATCACCACAACGCGCGATCCTATCCAAACACTATTACACATGAAGCCCCTCAAGCCACCATGCTCAAAATACACAGACATACATATATTGATGTCTGAAACCAAACAATCCATCACACCCACGGTGAAGCAAGTGATATACACCATTCAATCCTGAAAGGACACAGCCGATGCGCCATTCGCCGAGCAACACCCAATACGGACTTCCCTCAAAAACCAGGAAGCAAGGCATACAAGTAACATATGGATATCTATTCTCAACATCACACTTTTGCGGCATGCAACCTAATCCAAATAACATACCCGCGGCGGCGTGCCACCCGATCCACACATATCCATGGCGGTGTGCCACCCGATCCATATATATATATCTCACACAAGGAGATGCACATCAAGCCAAATTTGCTTATTACAACAAAATACCGAGTACCGGTCGTAAGCATACTGAGTGCATACTATATCTACATATAGCGTTATAAGTTACAAAACTCAAGCACAAATAAGGTTTCCCCCACAGCTTCCACTATGAATTTTGATAGCACCACACCAGATGTGCCTATAGCCCGTAAATAATAACGCCGAAACTGGCTCAATAGTAGCAACCTCCGCACTGACATCCATCATGAAGGTTTAATAGGAAAAGCAATCCCTCCCAGCCGTCCGCTGGGTCTTTGAAATATAAACCACTCCACAAGGACATAACCCAATGCATCTCGCCACTCAAACCGTGGCGTTTCCGGCATAGCCCATAGCGCAATAGTCCAGAATTAATCTAACGCTGAGACAACCAGTCTACACCCCAATATCATACCCAGAATCTAATATCCAAGCAAAGAAAGATCCACTCGGGCTTCCAAATCCCAATAGCCGCTAACGGTACCAATACACACGATTCACACCCACTACTTATCCTGAGCATGAGAACTCCTAGTCTCCAACTCCATATAGCACACGAATCACTGTACCTGATCCCACATTCCTCCGTATGAATACATATTACATCTCAAGTACCCAATCATTCCACGAAAGGATATTCTTAAATTTCTCCTGTGCCATCAAACACACTCAGATATCAGCAGTCGATCTAGTAAGAAAGTGTCGCAATACTACTGAAGTATCATCATTCGAATCACATTATCCTTCTTTCGAGACATACACTCTCGTCAAATCACTTCCAATTAGCATTACCATTCCCTTGATTACTTGAGGCTAAACGTTGCCTAGGAAATTTATGAACTTTTTTTCAGAACTGAACTGTAACTCATCTAGCCAAGACCTTCCGACAATCCTATCTAGAAGAAGAATCATTACATATTCCATGCTTCACTTACCCATAGAAAATATATACATCTTTGAACCATGGTAAAGCTCAACAAGAGCTCTCTCCCAATTCGATCTATCAAATTTCCTTTCTGATTCGTCATCAACTTGATATTTCTCCCTTGCTGTAGCATCACAATGCCTCCATCCAGGCCTACCACACGAGACTCGAACATAAGACCACACTGTCTAAGACCCATAGACCACCGAATACTCTCTCAGTTGTTCGCAAAAATATCACCTTCTAGAATACTTTGCCCTAAAGAACTTCCTGCGAATTTGAAATTCGTTACCATTACTTTCCAGATACTGATACATAGAATCCCATAATTAACATAAAATACCTCAAGTCTTGATCTTTTCTAATGAAAACACAGTCCCTAGCCACATACACAACCTTAAGACACCTGATTGCCACATGTAGAACCTTGAACACAATAAAACCATTCTCGAGAGTCATTTACTCCATATACGATCCCCAGTTTACCCGACTTAGCGAACAGAACCACTCGTGCCTTAATAGCACTCTGACACCACATGATATGATCTCATTCAAATACCAACAAACCTCTTTCTCCTCAATACACTGAGCATTCTTTATCCACAATAGCTCAAGACATCCTATTGTTTCCACACATCTACGAAGTACCATATAACCTTTGTCAAATTTCCCTTTACTCGTGCCATCCTCGGCTCAATTTTTGCAACCCGAACTGATCCGCCAGCATACCTCAAAAAGGAACCAACATGGCACAAAACCGTGCAATCAGCTAATCAACAGCAACCTCCCCAACTTGGCTCGAAGCCATCTACTAGGACACATTTAATAACCCATAATACTTCTACTCTAATGATGCCACAATGAGGTTAAACTCAATTATGTACAAGTTTGTGAAAACACAGATCATCCAGTTTGCAATCCTCTGCAAACCTCGCATACATCCCCATATCAGCTGAGTCCACTCTCTGAAGTGACCCAAATTTTCCAATTACGACACGTACCCTTCAATTACATATGCTATCTTCTAATAATATACATAAGAATTGTACCCCTTACGATCACTCCGCCGGAGATAACCCACCTGCATCGCCTCGATTTAGTATTTCAGCACACCTTCCACCATCATATACGTTACACAGTCATTAGTCTTCCTGAGTCTGAAATCATGCCGCCGCATGCAATGCACTTCACTTCCCATCTAGGAGATACGAAAATATTCTTCACGCGCCCATAATTCGGGCTACACATCAATCACGATAGGAACCGAATCACTTAACATTCCATCTACTATCCTATAGACTTCTTCATCATTACCAAGTCATATAGAAACATTACACAGTACCAACATACTCATTCGTAGCCATCCAGCCGCCATTCCCACAATTAGGGACAATACTGAACATATAAGTTCATAACACCAGCTGACAAAAATCAGCACTTTAGTGCTCAAGCCATAAGCAAAGATCCGGCCTCAAGTCCTCCAGACTGGCCCAACATCAAACTCACGAAGATTACATCTCGCCCCCTCGATCGAGGAATCACAAGCCGTCAAGGCACATCTGATATTGAGCGTTCACGTACGCATACAGACGAATGGAAGGAATTGCAAGAGTTATATCTCAAGCTGAATCAAGTACGCACGATAAGAATTCCAAGAAAGTGAAGTTTTCCTAAAGGTTCTGCAGCCTCACGAGGATAAATACAGACGTCTCCGTACCGATCCGTGAGACTCTACTAAACCTGCTCATGACTCGTGAGCCCTAGTAACCTAGGCTCTAATAACAACTTGTCACGAGCCAAATCCCAAATATGGTCGTGGTGGCGCCTCTCGTGAAGACAAGGCCAACCAACAAACAAACGCTTCCTTTTAACAGTTATTTAACATTTATAAAGTGAGACCATGATTATCATAATCAAAAGCACAGAAAACAGCAATAACAACAGGGAACCATCCCGTCACAGCCCGACATCAGGGTGTCACTAGTCATGAGCTACTATAGAGTTCACTAAAGTACTACGAGTCCAGAAATAGGAACAAAGTCTGAAACTAACATGAAGAACAGAAAATAAGGGAGAAAATCTGGTGTCGCGGATGCTAGCACTCACCTGGCTCAGCTATGATAACAAATCTTCAATCAGCTCAAAACCCTCTACCAGGTGGTCAAGTACCTGCATCTGCACGCGAGGTGTAGGGAGTAAAGTGAGTACTCCAACTGAGTGACTAATAAAATTAAATAATAGCTGAAAGTAAGAAATCATGTAAACCTATCGTCATGTTGTATAGAAGTAGAGAAAAACCATTCAATTGAGAAAATCAGTAAAAACTGTGAAATCTTTAGAAATATCTTCGCTCAGTTTAAAACCTCTTTTTGAAAATGATCCTTTCAACAGTTGCGAAAATAATTTCAACAAGTAAGAAATAATTAGAAATCTGCCCCTGGGGCTGAATATCAACCTCTCAGTATAGTATCAGCTCCGCGGTCTCACTTCTAACACACAAAGTACAACATTAGCCTCTCGGGCTCAGCACTCTACTCACAAATAACACCAGGGTATCTGGTACAAAATGCAAGATATAGCATGGATGCCAATGATATGAGAGTGCTGAATGTCATGCCACGTAGTACAAACAAGAACCAATGCGTGAATGCAATGCAATGCACATGACCGCTGCGGCGTGCAGCCCGAGCCAACCATGCATATGATTTATCATTGACGGCGTTCACTGGGGGTGTGTACAGACTCCGGAGGGGCTCCTACAACCCAAGTGCAATATACTGGTCAGTTAATGTTATTTGACCGATCAGCCAATGTTACCTGACCAATTTATAACATACAGTACCATTGTTACCACTGTTTCAAGTCACATCACCGGATTCCTTATCTCGCCACGAGTTCATACATACCAAATTCACAAAAATCGGAGTCCGTTTGACCCCTCAAATCTCTAGTTTAAACTCTTTCAATTTTCAAGCCCTAACCTCCCTTTTTAACCTTTCCCTTGGATTTTCAGTGTTAATCCATGTTTTTACACCATAATAACATAATCTAATACCAAGAATCCATACCTGATGAAAACTCTCGAAACCCTCTTCAAAAT
Organism: Nicotiana glauca; assembly: GCA_026770625.1. Lineage (NCBI taxonomy): Eukaryota > Viridiplantae > Streptophyta > Magnoliopsida > Solanales > Solanaceae > Nicotiana > Nicotiana glauca. Next base: position 17,010 of record MU762466.1, read on the forward strand.
CGCCCAAAAATTGCCTAAGTCTGAAGCCCCAAATGTTTTCTCCTTCAAAATTCGTGAAGGGGACTTAATATTGTTCTGCCATATCATTTCCGCTTATATGGTCCATGCACCGCACCTGCGGCTTCCTCTTTTGCGGTCAAAACACTGCTTATGCGGTTCAACTTAAAAATCCCAAGGCCGCTTCTGCGATCAAAATCCGCTTATGCGGTCTCTGCTTTTGCGGCAAGACTTTCGCTTCTGCGAAATATACCAGGCCCCCTCAAGGACCGCTTTTGCAACCCCATAGCCGCATCAATGGAACCACTCCTGCGGCTCCTTTTTCGTAGATGCGGAAATACTAGAAGCCAGAAGATCAGACCTGTTGCATGCTTCCAAAATTCCCGTTTAACCATCCGAAATCGCCCCGAGGCCCCCGGGACCTCAACCAAAAGCAGATACATGATCTTTTACCTTATTCAAACTTGCCCACGGGAAGATTGTGTAAGTGTGGCATGTAGTCACCTGATTGACTAAAGATTTAAGCAAGTATGAGGATTGTGGTAATAAAATTTGTTTGAGAAACTATGCCTGGAGGGCACTTTGTTTATTGGGTTATGAACTGGGGAGGTTGCTCCAGTTATGACGATTGTTCTTATGTGTCATGAGGAAAAGAGAGTTACTATGAACCTTTGAAAGGTTATTCGCCTAGTTGGTGCAATCAAAAATCGGGATGTACTGACTTATATATGTGAACAGGGCTTTATATCAGGCCAGTTGTGTTCGTTTCAGCGAGCGTTCCCTATGGAGGAACGGTCGGGGTTTTATTTTGTCATCAGCTATTCTAGGTAATGATCTATTGCGCCGTATGAGTTGTGAGACGGCTTGAGAACATTGCTTACGTGTTGAGAATCCGCGTAGAAATGATGTGTTATGAGCAGGAAGGCTTGGAGATTTATGTTGTATATTGCACCTCAGTTGTGCTTGAGTTTCATAGCCTATAACGCTATGTGTTTCCTCATGGATGGTATTATGCACTTAACGTGCTTGCGATCGAAATTCGATGTTTTTTTGTAATGAGCAGATTCAGCTCGAAGTGCAATCTCCTTATGTGAGATCTATTTTTTTTTTGTGGATCGGGTGGCACGCCGCCATGGGTATGTTATTTGGATCGGGTTGCGTGCCGCAACAGTGTGATGTCGAGTCTTGTTTTCTATATGCTATTTCTTTGTGTGTTTCGCTTCCTATCTTTCTAGGAGAAGTTCGTATTAGTGCAGGGTTTAGATAATTCCTTCCAGAATTCGATTTCCTGTTTGTGTTGTGTTCGGATTGGTGGCCTATTAGCCCATGGTAGCATCATATGAGATTTTAATAATTTCTGAGGTGGCTTATTGCCTGAGCAGTTGTATCGGATGAGACGAGATCCCTTGATCTAGGATTTTGTGCAATTCAGCTATACGAGGTATGTTATGGAAATAAGACCATTATTGGGTTCAGAATGAGGTAAGGGCCTTGTCAAGAGAGTAGACCTAATGTTTTGTTGACTCGGCGATTGATTATGAATGTCGGTACATCTCTTCCGTCGTGGCGGTATGGTAAAGGTTGGAGTAAGACCTGTATATGTCATGGAGTGCAGTGGGATCATCGGATCAGTAGGATTTTGGCTAAGTTGATTAGAGAATATTATTGTGGTCTTGTCGATTTAGTGTTGCAAAGTAAGAATTTGGCAAGGTGATGTCGTTATGTTTGAGTCCAACGTGTAGTGATTGATATGGCGATTGTATATTGGAAACATGTCTGGCATAGAATTCCGGATGTTGGAATCGGGCTCTAAGGCTTATTTGCTTGAATAAAAAGGGAACATTTTCTGAATTTATCGAGCTTATGTGCTCAACTAAGACTTGGTAGCACGAGAAGGTGCGTGAGGTGCTAAACGGTGATTTCAGACTACTCTAGTACAGTTCTCAGCACGTTCGAGGACAAACGTATGTTTAAGTGGGAGAGAATGTAGCGACCCGACCGGTCGTTTTGAGTACTAGCGCTCCGTTCAGTAGTTAGAGGCCATGAACAGCTTCATTTCAGGTATTATGACTTGTAGGCGTGGTCGGAATTGAATTTCGAGAAGTCCAGAGTTGATTTGGGAAGAGAATTCTCATTTCAGAAGCTTAAAGTTGAAAGAATGAACTAGGATTGAATTTTGAGTAAACGACCTCGGAATCGGGATCCGAAGGTTCCAGCAGGTTCGTATGATGATTTCGGACTTGGGCGTATGCCCGGAGTCGGTTTTGGATAACCCAGGAGCGTTTTGGCATCTATTGTGGAAGTTGGCATTTTAGAAGAAATTTCATAAGTTTGGCTTGGAGTGCATTTCAGTGTTATCGATGTCCGTTTGGGATTCTGATATTGTGAATAGCTCCATATAGTGATTATGGAGTTGGGGGCACGATCGAAAGTGAATTCGGAGGTCCGTAGACCATTTTGAAGCCATTTGGCGAAAGATAGAAAGTTAAAGGTTTTTGGAGAGTTTGACCGGGGGGTTGACTTTTTCATATCGGGGTCATAATCAAATTCCGAAAGTTGGAATAGGTCCGTAATGACAGATATGATTTGCGTGAAAATTTTGAGGTCAATCGGACGTGTTTTGATGGGTTTAAACATCGGAAATAGAAGTTGGAAAGTTCAAAGTTCATAAAGCTTGAATTGGGGTGCAATTCATGAATCTAGCGTTGTTTGATATGATTTGAAGCCTCGAGCAAGTACGTGATATGTTTTGGGATTGGTTGGTATGATTGATTGGGGTCCCGGGGGCCTCAGGTGAATTCCGGGTGGTTAACGGATCAAAAATTGACTTTGAAGAAGTGCTAAAGAATCTGGTTGCTGGTATTTTTGCTTTTGCGGTTGGGTGACCGCAGAAGCGGAACCGCAGAAGCGAACGAGTGGCCGTAGAAGCGGTTTTGGACTAAGGCTTGGGGGACCGTAGATGCGGTCAAGGCTCCACAGAAGCTGGACCGCATATGCAGAGGTTAGGTCGCAGAAGCGAAAAATGGGGCCAAGCCCAGGACCGCAAAAGCGGCCAAGAATTAGCAAAATCGGAACCGCATAGGCGGTTATATTTCCGCATAAGCGGAAACCACTGAAGGCAGTGGCCTTCATTTATTCGGGCTCAATGTCATGTTTTGCTCATTTCTCACTTCATGGGGTGATTTTTGGAGAGCTTCAATGAGGGTTTTATCCATTAATGTTAAGGTAAGCTACTACTACTTATTCCCAAGTTAAATGCAAGATTATACCATAAAATTGGACATGAGAATTAGAGTAAATATTGGGGTTTTGGTTGGAAACCTAGAAAATTATAAACTTGGATTTTAGCCACGATTTTGAGTATGGAATTCGGAGAAAATCATATATTTAAGTTCCTAAGGTCATGGGTAACCTTTATCTTCGAGACATTTTGGATTTCCGGGCACGTGGGCCCGAGGGCATTTTGGTCATTTCACTAAATGGAGTTGGAAACTTGTATAATCTGAATTGTTAACAAGTATTTGAGTATATTCTCATTAGTTTATCGTTAATTGGCTAGTTTTGGTGCATTGTGCGTTGGCTCAAGCTTTCGGAAGGATGTAGAATGCCGATTGCGAGTCTTCGGAGCGAGGTGAGTCTCCTTTCTAATCTTGTGAGAGGGAATTTACCCCATAGGTGAAGTGAATGATTATGTGCTCCTATTTTGGGGGGCTACGTACGCACGAGGTGACGAGAATCCATGCGAAGCTACTATTATGCTATTGTCCGGGTAGTTAGGACCCATCAGCATGTTATACTTGAATTAATTATGAACCCATAACTTGGATTGTTTAAATCACCCTTGATTAGTAAACGAATTTAAAAAGAGATTAAACATCATTTCCTAAATCGTTAAGCAGAGAATTTGTTTATTTGGATAATTATTCCCTGATAAATTTCTAATTGACTATCTGAGCATGTATCGTGTACCTGCGTCGCATGGATTATACGCGAGCAGGGTGATTATTTATTTTATGTCGACCGCGTCGCATGGATGATTCGCGAGTAGGGTAATAGATCACATTTAAATTAATAAATGGATTTCTAAAAGGCTTAAGCTTCATTTTCTCAAATTATTAAAGCAGATTGGCTTTTCTTGGATGATTGCTCCCTGTTGACTTCTTGACAGATTGTCTGTCTGTGTGTGTTTATTTTGGAACGGGCCGAACGCCTCGGCAGATTAATAGATGCATCTATTGGCGCGCCGTCAACCCTCGACAAGTGCACATTTATTTCTATTGGATCGGGTCGTCGCCTCGGTATGATTTGCGCATGCTTATATGGCTGCCTAGATTTATTTAAGCTGTTACATGCCTCATTATGGCTCGAGATCATATTGTTAATAATGAAAAGAAACCTTGGAAATTTCCTATGAAGGAATTACCTGTTTACTTGTTTCCTCTACTTGGATAAAAATCATGTTAGGAAATAAATCCACTGTTGATATGTATATTGAGAATAAATAACCGTTGGACCATTAGAGTGTGTCAAGGTTGACCATCTCGTCTCTACCTCTTCTAGATTAGGCGGGACACTCACTGAGTACACGTTGATTACGTACTCATACTACACTTCTGTGCATTTTTGTTGCACAGGTATATATACACTTCTAGCAGCCAATTGGGCGTAGCAGCATGGATGACGCTGGGACTAGGCGAGATGTATCATTTGAGGCGACCGCAGCTAGGGTAGTCCCTTCCAGTGTACTGTATTTACTTTTCGCCCACTGTATTCCGGGCGGATATTGTATTTTATTTCTCTTATCAGTAGTTGCTCATGTACTTGTGACACCGGGTTTCTGGGATGGTTTACAGCGGATTTGTACTAATTGTCATTATTTAAATTTGAATTCAAGTAGTGAACTTTTATTTATAAAAATAGGAGGAAAAACCTTAGATTTTCAAAAGTACTAAAGGAGGAATTAATTGATAATTTAGTCGGCTGGCCTGACAGAGGTGTCCGGCGCCACCACGACCCTTAGTGGATTTTGGGTCGTGACACGGATAATGAGGCATAAGGGAGCTGAAAATGGGAGAAAACGGGGCGGTAATACCTGAGACGACGGATCGGGTCGTCACAATAACTTTGCTGGATTCTTACTTTGCAACACTTAATCCACAGGACCACAATAATATTTTTTGATCAACTTAGCCAACATTCAACGAATCAGATGCTCCCATTGCACCTCATGACACACGCAAGTCTTACTCTAACACTTACAATACCTCCAAGACGGATGAGATGTGCCAAAATTCATAATCAACTGTCAAATCAACCAACCATTGAGTCTATACTTCTCACAAGAAATATTACCACATTTTGAACTAAATAATGATCTTTGCTCCTTAATATACTTCATATAATTAGATTGCACTGCTCCTAAATCCAATAATCTCGTCTCACATAGTACAAACTGCTCAGGAAATAAGCCATCCCAGACATGATCAAATGTCCCATATGATGCCATAATGTGCCAATAGGCTACCAATTAGAATGTGATACAAAAGGAAAACGAACTCTGAAAAGGATATCTAATTACCGCGCTCACGAATCATACATGCGACGCGGGCAACATGCTAAACAGACACCCCACTCACGAATCATACATACGACGCGGGCTCACAGCTAGAACGAGCTTTCCTTGGAAAATGGGAAACATAACACAAAAAGGCAAATAGGGGAACTGTACTGAACATCACATTGTTACAGCATGCAACCCGATCCAAACAACATACCCATGGCGGCGTGCCACCCGATCCACACATAGAACTCACATAAGGAGATGTACGTCGAGCTAAATCGCTCATTACAACAAAATACCAGATATCGGTAATAAACACACTAAGTGTATAATACCATTCCCTGGGGAGACATATAATGCTATAATCCACAAATTTGGGCACAACTGAGGTGCGATACAAGATCTGAATCTCAAAAGCCATCCTACTCATATAACATCATCGCCACGCAGAACCTCAACACATAAAAAATTTACCAAGCCATCTCATAACTCATACAACGCAATACATCATTACCTGGGATAGCTGATGACAAAATAACACCCCGACTGTCCCTCCATAAGGAACGCTCGCTGAAACGTACACAACTGGCCTGATATAAAGACCTATTCACATATAAATCAATCCACTTATCTCAAGCCGATTTCTAATTGCACCAACTTAGTTAATAACCTTTCAAAGGTCCATAGTAACTCCCTTTTCCTCATAAAACATAAGAACAACCATCATAACCGGAGCAACCTCCTCAGTTCATAAACCAATAAACAAAGTGCCCTCCAGGCATAAATTCTCAAATTTAGTGACATTACCAAAATCCTCATACTTAGTTTAAATCTTTAATCAATCGAGTGACTACATGTCACACTTATGCAATCTTCCCGTGGGACACGGTCCCACAATCTCCCGAAATAAACAACGGGTCCGCACACCTGAACCACCGGCCGCAATAACACCGAAAATTGATCAAGAATCCTTACGAGGATGCAAAGCCTTTTTCACAAAACATTGATGTCACTTGACGCTGAAGACAATACCAATTTACTTTATTCCTTCAACCCTTTCCTTGCTCATCCGAGCCCGTGACATCCTTATCAACACCGAACTGCAACATTGATCCTCACTTCGTATTTCCATGCTACTCACCGCACCCAACATGCCAACATACGATAGAACACGATTTTCATCGTAGCTCCGAAATCATTAATATTTTAACACTTCATAACATAAGAACTTTTCACTTAACTCACTTCAAGAGAATCATAGCAACACACAGGTAACTTCCCATTATCGTAGGATATGCAAATCTCTAAGTAGTGGTCCAAGCCACCATAGCCCTTCCGGAATCCGCTTCCACTTAACAAGCCATAACAGAAGAATGCTTCTGAATAACATCAATTTCGGCGGCCGACAAGCCTCACACGTACCTCTAAAAATCATACACATAAATTGATCACGCGAAATGAACTGATCACTGGCCCCAATATTCCAATTCAACTATGGATAATCAATCTACCTTCTTCCAATTTATCCTTGCTTTCCTTAGAAATAATACTAACTCCATCCAACACATAACATACTCCATCTATACTCACCCCGAGTGACCTTGAATCACAAGACCATGCTGTCTCAAATCTCACGAACCATTTCATACCTCCCAATTGCTACATCACAAGCCAACCATCACGGAACATTTTGTGCCTCTCCTCATAAGCTGCTTTCCAAGCTTGATTCTTAGTCGTACCTATCGGCTCGAAATCGTTAGGCATCATATCTTAACTTCTGAATTCACTAGGACCATTATTGAGAGCCACCCACTCCGACTGGGTTTCGAACATAATCAACTCCATAAATCTTATAACACACGAATATCCTCTCGATGAAGCACTCGGCGAAATCACTTCCTCTGAAACCTGCATCTATACGAGGCATAAATTCTGAATCTTTTCCCAAGTTCGAACATGAGCCAACAAGGCCAACCATAACATGCATTCCATAATTCATCTACTCAATTCACCACTTATGGTCTTTTTCCGTAGCTGAGATAACCCATCAAGATATTAATAACTGGAAACCTCACAAGTAGTTAACCAGGAAACCCAGATCATAAGCGGTGGAGCTCTCCCACTTAGCTTGGAGCCATTAACACACAACCCTAGAATTCACCCAAATTCTTTATCTCGTATTGCCATAACCTTGCACAATCATCCACCGCAAATTCTCAAAATCTTTCTGTAAATCCCCATATTTCGTATTCTGAATCATCATCCTCATTTGCACGATCGATCTCTTTGTTGGATAACCAATATATTTCCTTGCAGAAGCTTCGCCAACCACGCGACCGCTAACCTTCTCACGGGGAAATAACTCGCCTGTGGAAATCACCTCCCGACACATTCCAATGTTATTGCACGGGATACAATCACTATGACATCAATAACCAAATCCTGAGTCCAAGCTATCTTTCTCACTGTGCCAGTCCATTTATCCCTTATGGACATCAATTAAATATGCGGCAATATCCTTCCAATTCAAAGCTATGTTGTGTCCTTATTCATTTCAAGCAGCTCCTTCCCGCTGTATCAAATCTCCTGCCGCTTAATGGCCCATGCTTCAAGTTAACTTCGTAGACCCCAATCACTAATCTCTGAAATTCTCAAATCATTCCAAACATCCCTTAAGCGCGTAGTCATCCTACTACAAAGCCCATATGCAACATGCGCCACTCTCCCACTTTGGGAAAACTCGCCTCCTTAATCAACTACTTGACATTTTCTTCATACACCTGGTCTTCTAGGAATTTTAGACTCCGCCTGACACTTCTCACATGTCTTTCCTCAAACTTTGCTGCTCATATTCTGCCTTAAATAAACTTTATCTTTGTGGCACTTGAATCCACAAATGCTGCTAACTTTAAACCTTTCTGAAGGTCATCTTTATCGATCTGTCAACATTAGAAATTCTGATTCGATCTTAAACAACCGCACCATGCGATATCTGACAGCTGTATCTCCAATACTATTTCACAATATCTTGTCTTAAAGGCGAATTGTAGCATATTATAATATCGACAAACTTAGTAAGTTCAATCAGGACCACGACACCCCATCATAGAAGAAAGCTCCACCACGCTTGCAAATACTAAATCTCATTACTTCTACCAGCCCACATCTGACCATCCTTAGTCAGACAGCCTTTCCCCTGCCGGGAATGAAATACTGAATCCCTTGATTACACATTGAGTAAACCTCCCTTCAATTCATTCACTGCCCCAACACATGGGCAAACATCATACCATCACAACAACACTGCGGAATAATCACTCATAAGAATCATGGCAACCTGTGCCTAACCTCAAGGCTCTTAGAAATTCTGTTACTGAGCTGAAACAATAGATTATCCTTCCATAATGTGACTATAATAGTCCAACCAACTATACCGGGAAAATCATCCCGCACCACATTTGTAGTGCCATTGCAATCCTTCAATTTTCAATTTATAACAAGCGCTCGCGTCGCGTAATATTGAGTGGGAAGGACTCAAAGGCATAAGTCTCAAAGGAATCGAACCGAACGATAAGGAAATCAAGAAGGGAGGTACTCCTAACAGCCCTGTAGCCTCCCGAGGATAAGTACAGACGTCTCCGTACTGATCCGCGAGACTCTACTAGACTTGCTCATGATTCGTGAGACCGACGGGAACCTAGTGCTCTGATACCATGTTGTCACGACCCAAAATCCCCTAAGGGTCGTGGTGACGCCGGACACTGCCAGCCAACTAAAATACTTAATTAAATTCTTATATTAATAATTTTGAAAACACTTCTTTATTACATTTAAAATGATACTCAGTATATTCCTATGAATGAATAATGAAATATACTAAACAATATTTAAAATTCCCGAACAAATCCAAATACATCCCTAGAACCTGGTGTCACAAGTACATGTGTGATTTTCTAAGAGAAAACAATAAGTGCAATAACTGTCAGGAATACAATTGGACAAAAAAATAAAGAAAATCCAGAGAGAGACTATACTAGCCGCGAACCCACCTCGAGGAAATACAGCTCACCTAGTCTCTACACCGTCATGCCGCTATGCCGCTAAGCCACACAATAAACTTGTGCAACAAAAATGCACAGCAAGTGTAGTATGAGTACGAAAATAATGTCTACCCAATGAGTATCCCGCCTAATCTCGAAGAAGTAGACACGAGATGGTCAACTTTGACACTTACTAATGGTCCAGTAATAATATACTAAAATGTGAGTAAGTCATGGATTTATATAGCATGCTTTAGTTCACAAATTCGTAAAACAGGTAAACACCTTTAACAAATAACAAAGGATTTTTAGGATTTCTTTCCATTTATCTTCAGCAATTTATGTCAGGCCAAAAGGCAATATCAACATCAAGTATTTCTAGTAAGCAATATAAACATGCGCATATCATGCCGAGGCGATGACCCGATCCAACAAAAATATAAAATATGCAGTGCCAAAGGTCGAACGGCCCGAACCAATCGATGCATCTATTTCCCTCGCTGTGAATCATCCATGCGACGCGGCCAACATAAAGTAAACAAATACCCTGCTCGCGAATCATCCATGCGACACAGTCAACATAAAGTAAACAATTACCCTGCTCGTGAATCATCCATGTGACGCAGGTACACACAGGAATACATGCTCAAACAGTCGATTAAGAATTATCGGGGAACATTTTATCAAAAAAAACTAAATCCTATTTTAAAAATTTAATAAAATAAAGTTTAATCCTTTTTGAAATTCATTTACTAATTCAATTGGATTTTAACAATTCAAATGTCAATAAGATTGCAAATATCCCAAGTATAGCATGCTTTTGGGTCCTAGACTACCCGGACGATAGCATAATAGTATCTATGCACGGACTTCATCACGTTGTGCGTACGTAGCCCCCACAAATAGGAGCACACAATCAATTAACTCACCTAAGGGGACAATTCCCTCTCACAAGGTTAGAAAGGAGACTCACCTCGCTCCGAAGATCCATAACCGGCATTCTACATTCTTCCAAAGACTTGCACCCACGCAAAATTCTCCAAAACTAGTCAACGATTATATAAATCCATTAATATATGCTCAATTAAACTTTACAACCCAATTTGTAACAATTCCTAACCCCGAACAAAAAGTTGACCAAAACGCCCTCGGGCCCACGTGCCTGGAATCCGAAATTTCTCGAAGATAAAGTTTACCCATGAACTCACAAACTCAAATATATGATTTTCTCTTAATTCCATACTCAAAATCATGGTCAAAATTCAAGAATACTAATTTTCTAGGTCTTTCCTCAAACCTCAAGTTTTTCTACAATTTTCATGCTCAAATCCATACATAATTGATGTATTTAACTCAAAATAGGTGGGGATAACTTACCTTCTCATTAATGATGAAGATCCTCTCTTGAAACCCCTCCAAGAATCGCCCAAGCCAAGAAAATATGAGAGGAAAAAGCCAAAATCTGATTTTTAAAACACCCTCACTGCCTCAGCAATTTCCGCTTCTGTAGAAATATTTCCGCTTCCGTTGTCCCGCTTTTGCGGACAATACGCCGCTTCTGAGGACACGGGGCTCCAGCCCATTTTCGCTTCTGCGGACGGCCCACCGCTTCTGCGGACGACCCACCGCTTCTGCAGTTCCGCTTATACGGATCTAGGGCCGCTTCTGTGGTACTGGCTGCCTTCACATCCAACCGCTTCTGCGGCTTCTTCCTCGCTTCTGCGGTCCCATTTCCGCAGAATTGGAAATACCAGCAACCAGACCATTCATCTATTCAAAATACCAAATTTCGATTCGTTAATCACCCGGAATCCACCCGAGGCCCCCGGCACCCTACCCAAACATACCAACCAGTCCCTAACACATTACGGGCTCGCTCGAGGCCTCAAATCATATCAAATAATACTAAAACCGTGAATTACACCCCGATAGCCTTATGAACTTTGAAATTTCAAACTTCTACTTCATATGTTTAAACCTATCAAATCACGTCTGATTGACGTAAAATTTTGCACACCAGTCATATTTGACATTACGGACCTACTCCAACTTTCGGAATTGGATTCTGACCCCTATATCAAAAATTCCACTTCCAGTCAAACTTCTCAAATACCTTTAATTTTCTATCTTTAGCCAAATGGCTCCAAAATTATCCACGGGCCTCCGAATTCACTTCTGTTCGCGCTCCCAACTCCAGAATCACCATACGGAGCTACTCCCAGTCTCGGAATCCCAAACGGACATCGATAACGCTGATATGCATTTCAAGCCAAACTTAAGAATTTTTTTCCAAAATTCTAACTTCCACAATAGGCGCCAAAACGCTCCCTGGTCATCTAAAACCCGGTTCGGGCATACGCCCAAGTCCAAAATTATCATACAAACTGCTGGAACCTTCATATCTTGATTTCGAGGTTGTTTACTCAAAATTCCAATCTTAGTCATTTTCTCCAACTTAAGGCTTTTGAACTGAGAATTTTCATTTAAATTTAACTCCGATCTTCCTGAATTTCAATTCCGACCATACACACAAGTCAATATACCTGCAATGAAGCTGCTCATGGCCTTAGACCGTTGAACGACGTGCTAGAGCTCAAAACGACCGGTCAGGTCGTTACACTCTATTTATTCTTAATTTTTTATTTTATATTATTCAATACCTAATATTATTACATTGTCATGTGAATTTTTATTAGCCTGTTCGAATTTAGTATCTATTTTTACCACACTCATTCTAATATAATATAGATAAAAATTTAAAAACTTTCTCATCTCAAATTCAAACAATTTTTATCATTCTGTTTTCTTAATTGGACCATATTTTCGAAAAAATTATGTTATGCTTTCAAATTTAAAATAACTGAAGTTAATTCAAATATAATCATTGAAAAATATTTTCTTAATTGTTTGAACACGTTATATCTAAATGCTGTAGTAATATTTACGTATAAAATATTCGTTTGCACGATTTATCGGTATTAATATGAATTTATTATTCTTGTTATTAAAATATCTTTTGTTGGTTATTTAATTTTTCTCTTACCTTATAAATAATTTGTATACTTTATGTAAGATCTTATTTTGCTGCTTCAAATTATTTAATTTTTAAACTTAATAAATCCTTAATATCTTAAGTAAATTTTAGTTTTATTTTATATTTTAACTTACTCCAAAGTATAAATAGTTATAGGTTATCTCAATTTATGCCTTTATATATTTTTATTTTTTTCTATTATAATTTTTAATTAATTTTTTACCTCCATATTTCTAGTTAATATAATATAGAAAACAATCTATGAGTAGATCAATATATAAATATAAATATAGATATAGATATAGATACAAATATAAATATAGATTTAATTATAGATATATAGATTAGATTTGTCTAAGATATATGTAGATTATGTATAAGATTCATTAAACTACTTTTATTAATTATGTTTCTATATATAATTTTTAATTATTAATGTTGTCCTAAAATTGCCAAGTGGCTTCATTTTAGCTTGCCACTTGGCTTAACCACAATGAATACTACTCTCCTTTTAATATAATATAGATATTTTTAGTTAATATAATATAAAAAACAAACTATGAGTAGATCAATATATAAATATAAATATAGATATAGATATAGATACAAATATACATATAAATTTAATTATAGATATATAGATTAGATTTGTCTAAGATCTATTTAAATTATGTATAAGATTCATTAAACTACTTTCATTAATTATGTTTCTATATATAATTTTTAATTATTAATGTTGTCCTAAAATTGCCAAGTGGCTTCATTTTAGCTTGTCACTTGGCTTAACCACAATGCATACTACTCTCCTTTTAATATAATATAGATATTACTCTCCTTTTAATATAATATAGATTACAAAGTCCAATAGGACGAAAATTCTTAATGTTAATTGCATTAGGGATTTTAGGAATTAAACAAAGTAAAGTTCTATTTATCTCTCTATACTAGGTAAATTTTGGGTGTTGAAAATATCATGACATATCTTAGTTACTGAATGCCCAAAGATTTTCCAATATTTCTGGTAAAAAAAGAGGTGAATACCATCCGGCCCCGGTGCTTTAAAGGCGTTAAAGGAAAAAATAGCTTTTTTTATTTCAATTTCTAGTATGGTTGAGTAAATTTATTTGTGGCGTGCTAGACTAGGACATGTTAATATCGCATATATAAAGAAAATACAGTGCCACGACCCAAAATCTAACATTGGTCGTGATGGAGCCTATTGTATTACAAGGCAAGCCTATTCCCAAAATATTACTACTAATTAATTTAAGGATTTAATAAAATAATACCAACATTCAAACTTCTCATAACTAAATCAACTCTAAATATAATTAATATAAAAATACGGAAGCTAGCCCCAAATATCGGGGTATCACTAAGTCATGAGTGTCTAAAACTATAAACTAAGATCTATAAAGTGTCTAACTGTCCAAAAGAACAAACGACAAAAGAAATAACAAGGTCATGCGGAATTAGCAGCTACTATAACGATCTGACCGATTATTTTGAGTACTAGCGCTCCGTTCAGCAGTCGGAGGCCATGAACAGCTTCATTTCAGTTATTATGACTTATATGCATGGTCGGAATTGAATTTCGAGAAGTTCAGAGTTGATTTGGGAAGAGAATTCTCATTTCGGGAGCTTAAAGTTGAAAGAATAAACTAGGATTGATTTTTGAGTAAACGACCTCGAAATCGGTATCGGAAGGTTCCAGCAGGTTTGTATGATAATTTCGGACTTGGGCGTATGCCCGGTGCGAGTTTTGGATAACCCGGGAGCATTTTGGCATCAATTATGGAAGTTAACATTATAGAAAAAATTTCATAAGTTTGGCTTGGAATGCAATTTAGTGTTATCGATGTCCGTTTGGGATTTCGAGATTGTGAATAGCTCTGTACAGTGATTCTGGAGTTGGGGGCGTGATCGGAAGTGAATTCGGAGGTTCGTAGACCATTGTGAAGCCATTTGGCTAAAGATAGAAAGTTGAAGGTTTTTGGAGAGTTTGACCGGGGGTTGACTTTTTGATATCGGGGTCGGAATCAAATTCCGGAAGTTGGAGTAGGTCCGTAATGTCAAATATGATTTGCGTGCAAAATTTGAGGTCAATCGGACGTGTTTTGATGGGTTTAAACATCGGAACTAGAAGTTGTAAAATTCAAAGTTCATAAAGCTTGAATTGGGGTGTAATTCATGAATCTAGCATTGTTTGATATGATTTGAAGCCTCGAGCAAGCCCGTGATGTGTTTTGGGATTAGTTGGTATGATTGTTTAGGGTCCCGGGGGCCTCGGGTGAATTCCGGGTGGTTAACGGATTAAAAATTGACTTTGAAGAAGTGCTGAAGCATCTGGTTGCTGGTATTTTCGCTTCTGCGGTTGGGTGACCGCAGAAGCGAACGAGTGGCCGCAGAAGCGGTTTTAGACTAAGGCTTGAGGGACCGCAGATGCGGTCAAGGCTGCGCAGAAGTGGGACCGCATCTGCGTAGGAGAGGTCGCAGAAGCGGAAAATGGGGCCAAGCCCAGGACCGCAAAAGAGGCCAAGAATCTGCAAAAGCGGAACCACATAGGCGGTTATATTTCCGCATAAGCGGAAACCACTGAAGGCAGTGGCCTTCATTTATTCGGGCTCAATGTCATGTTTTGCTCATTTCTCACTTCATGGGGCAATTTTTAGAGAGCTTCAAGGAGGGTTTTCACCATCAATGTTAAGGTAAGCTACTACTGCTTATTCCCAAGTTAAATGTAAGATTATACCATAGAATTGGACATGAGAATTAGAGTAAATATTGGGGTTTTGGTTGGAAACCTAGAAAAATTATAAACTTGGATTTTAGCCACGATTTTGAGTATGGAATTAGGAAAAAATCTTATATTTGAGTTCCTAAGGTCATGGGTAACCTTTATCTTCAAGAAATTTTTGATTTTCGGGCACGTGGGCTCGAGGGCATTTTGGTCATTTCACTAAACAGAGTTGGAAACTTGTATAATCTGAATTGTTAACAGGTATTTTAGTATATTCTCATTAGTTTATCGTTAATTGGCTAGTTTTGGTGCATTGTGTGTTGGCTCAAGCTTTCGAAAGGATATAGAATGCCGATTGCGAGTCTTCGGAGCAAGGTGAGTCTCCTTTCTAATCTTGTGAGAGGGAATTTACCCCATAGGTGAAGTGAATGATTATGTGCTCCTATTTTTGGGGGCTACGTACGCACGAGGTGACGAGAGTCCGTGCGTAGCTACTATTATACTATTGTCCATGTAGTTAGGACACATCAGCATGTTATACTTGAATTAATTATGAACCCATCAATGACTTGGATTGTTTAAATCACCCTTGATTAGTAAACGAATTTAAAAAGAGATTAAACATCATTTCCTAAATCGTTAAGCAGAGAATCGGTTTATTTGGATAATTATTCCCTGATAAAATTCTAATTGACTATCTGAGCATGTATCATGTACCTGCGTCGCATGGATTATACGCGAGCAGGGTGGTTATTTATTTTATGTAGACCGCGTTGCATGGATGATTCGCGAGCGGGATAATAGATCACATTTAAATTATTAAATGGATTTCTAAAAGTCTTAAGCTTCGTTTTCTCAAATTATTATAGTGGATTGGCTTTTCTTGGATGATTGCTCCCTGTTGACTTCTTGACTAATTGTCTGTATGTGTGTGTTTATTTTGGAACGGGCCGAATGCCTTGGAAGATTATGCATCTATTGGCGCGCCATCGACCCTCGGCAAGTGTATATTTATTTCTGCAGGAGCGAGCCGTTGACCTCGGCATGATTTGCGCATGTTTGTATTGCTGCCTGGACTCATTTGAGTTGTTTTATGTCTCACTATGGCTCGAGATCATATTGTTAATAATGAAAAGAAACCTTGGAAATTTCCTATGAAGGAATTACGTGTTTACTTGTTTCCTCTACTTGGATAAAAATCATGTTAGAAAATAAATCCAATGTTGATATGTATATTGAGAATAAATAATTGTTGGACCATTAGAGTATGTCAAAGTTGACCATCTAGTCTCTACCCCTTCGGGATTAGGCGGGACACTCACTGAGCACACATTGATTACGTACTCATACTACACTTCTGTGCATTTTTGTTGCACATGCATATATACACTTCTAGCAGCCTATTGGGCGTAACAGAATGGATGATGCTGGGACTAGGTGAGCTGCATCATTTGAGGCGACCGCAGCTAGGGTAGTCCCTTCCAGTGTACTGTATTTACTTTTCGTCCAATGTATTATGGGCGGATATTGTATTCTATTTCTCTTATCAGTAGTTGCTCATGTACTTGTGACATAGGGTTTCTGGGATGGTTTACATCGAATTTGTACTAATTGTCATTATGTAAATTTGAATTCAAGAGGTGAACTTTTATTTATAAAAAATGGAAGGAAAAACCTTAGATTTCAAAAGTATTAAAAGAGGAATTAATTGATAATTTAGTCGGCTGGCCTGCAGAGGTGTCACGACTAGAGAAATTAATTGATAATTTAGTCGGCTGGCCTGACAGAGGTGTCCGGCACCACCACGACCCTTAGTGGATTTTGGATCGTGACAACATGGTATCAGAGCACTAGGTTCCCATCGATCTCACGAGTCATGAGCAAGTATAGTAGAGTCCCGCGGATCGGTACGGAGACGTCTGTACTTATCCTCGGGAGGCTGCAGGACTGTTAGGAGTACTT
>MU762469.1:7397-43118 GCA_026770625.1 Nicotiana glauca
ATATATATATATGGTAGTTTGCTTTTAATTATTTTCGTTTTTAGATATATATAACTAATTATTAACTAAATAACTAATTATGTCATGTGACTTTTTTTAAGCTGTCACTTGGCTTAAGGAGAGGGTTTTTTCCTCTTCTTTTAATAATATATAGATAGATGTGACAAAGTTACTACACTACTAAAAAAAATGTGGAGTGGGGAAAAAAAAAAAGCAGTATGATCCACTTTCTTAACACGAGTGGGTTTTCTCCAATTACTGGATTGTAATTCCAACCCAATCCAATTTAGTTTACTGATAAACTATGTTTCTACTTGAAAAGTTATATGTACTACTTTGAACCGATCCCAAACTAAGTAGTATATTTAATTTGGCAAAACTTTTAAATCAAATTATTTTGAAAAATATTTTTCTCAAAATTTATTTTTTTAAAATATTTTTAGTGAAACAGTTTGTGTTTGACTGAGATTTGAAAAGTGCTTATAAGTTATAACTATCTCCAAATTCGCAGATCTCTTTCGGCTATGTACGGTACTAATCAACTTCCCATAGTCTCTTTTCTGCCTTCTTTCATCTGTTTTTTTTTTTTTTTTTTTTTTTTTTTTTTTTTTTTTTTTTTTTTTTTTTTTTTTTTTTTTTTTTTTTTTTTTTTTTTTTTTTTTTTTTTTTTTTTTNGTTTTTTTTTTTTTTTTTTTCATTATTTTCTTGTTACTCCTTTCTTTTCATTTATGTCAATTTATTTCTTATTTAGTTCGTTTCAAAAAAGATTCGTTTTAAGATCTTGAAACATTTTAACGATATGATAGCTTATTTAGGACTATAAATTTAAAAGGACTTTTTTTTTCTCTTAAACTTATTCAAGCTCAATCAATTAATTTACATAAATCGGAAAGGAGGGGTGTTAATTTTTCATTTCACTTCTGTATTTTCTCGATCATTTTTTCTTTTTGCGTGGGTGTGTTCTGTCATTTTACGTAAGGGTTTTCGTTGCATTTATGTATACGATATCATCTTTTTGTTCATTGTCTCTTGTAAAAACAATGATGTAGACGTCCCCCAAGGTCGACTAGATCCTAAAGCAAGTGAAGCACTTGATATAGGCTCCAAGAATTTAAGGACCCCAAAATTACTATTTTCTATATGTAATATATAATTTATATAATTATCGCTTATTATTGATAAATTTATTTCTTGGTTTTCATATTAATATTGATTTCTTCCTCTGATTAGTATAACCAAATTAGTTTTCTGCCAATTTTATTTTACCTTTTTACTGAATTATTTTACTTTATCATCATGTAAGTATATCTAATAATCTAACTCATTATTTATTTTTCTCACATAAATTATACTCCCGCTGTCCCAATTTATATGAAGGTGTTTGACTAGGCATGAAGTTAATAAAAAGACTTTTGAAACTTGTGTAGCTAAAAATCATCTCATTATAAGGATAAAGAGAAAAATCTACAGTTGAATTATTACCAAATATAAAAATATATTCTTTTTAAGGCAGACTAAAAAAGAGAGTGTCACACAAATTAGGACATAAGGAGTATGTTTTCTGGGTTCTCTCATTTTAGTTGTGTTGCAATCAACGTTAAATTCATTCAATATTTTGTACTTTATAAAATCAAGTTCTCATTTTTTTCATTCTACGCTAGTTTAATTTTTTAAATAACGATGCTCATTATATATATATATATATATATATATATATATATATATATATAGAGAGGCTTGTTATTAAGGCTTTGCTTTAAGTCTCGGATGCTATTGAGCCGGCCCTGACGGACCCCAAGCTGACTAAGCTTTTCCAAATGGTAATATAAGGATAATTATAATCAGTAAAATAACTCAAAAAAGAAAGAAGAAATATTTCAATTTTCAACTAAGTATATGTTAAAAAGATAAAAATGAAACAATATAATCCGAAGCATGTGATAAACTTAGATGTTTTGCTTTCTGGCCTTTAGAGATTTAGGGTGTGTTTGGTATGAAAGGAAAATGTTTTTCAGAAATATGATTTTTTGAAAAATTAATGATGTTATCACTTATTTTTTCATATTTGGTTAGTGAATGAGAAACTTTTCTCGGAAAATATTTTTTAGTGTTTGATTGGAGAGTATAATTTTTTTTAGGAATATTATTTTCTATGCTACTCTTCTCACATCCACCCTCCCCCCAATTCCCATGTTTTATGTGCCCCTCCCCCCTCCCCTCCTCACCCTTCAATTACTCAGCATTTTCTACAACTCTATTTTCCTTCAAGAATTCAATTATTCTTCTAAAAAATTCACATAGACACAAATAAACTAATATGCTGATTTACTTTTTCATATGAGAACATTGAATTTGAGCTCCATAACTGGAAAAAAAAAAATTTCCTTGTTGAAACAAAATAAAAACACTCTTTCTACAACATAAAAAGAAAGTACTCATTTTGTTGACATGAAAGAAATATTTTTTCTACATCATAAAAAGAAAGTATTTTTTTGTTGAAGTGAAATAAAATACTTTTTCTATATCATGAAAAAAGTACTTTTTTTTTGTTGAAATGAAAGAAAATACTCATTTTGTTAAAATAAATAAAAAATACTCTATTCGCAACATGAGAAGAAATACTTTTTTTGGGTAATTATTTATATTTTATATCATCACAAAATCGGTTACAAATTTCCTCGATCTATAATCAGCAGTTTGGACAAAGATATCCCAAACTTGATGTATATTATCTCTGTCAACCTTATCTATAGAGCTCTAGTTTCTAAGGATAAAAATTCAAATCTCACATATATCTATCCAATCTACTAACTTTGCGAGCTCTCACATGGATTTCTCTTATTATTTGCTTGACTATTTGATCTGTAAATCTGCTGCTTTCTTCGAAAATCCTTGCATTCTTTTCCTGCCATACATGATACACTCCACTAGCTAGTATCATTCTGTATACCTCCTGTTTAGCAGTCTTCCTTGTAGCATTTTCTATAGTCCATTGTACTTTATGCTTCCAGTTCCACACTTCTCTCTTTATGCCTTGCCAAGTTAGGAGCTTTGACCATACCTGCTTAGAATACATGCACTCAAATAGTAGATGGTCGATATCTTCATTTTCTTGCTTGCATAACACACAGTCCATATCCTCTAAATTAGCCCAGCATGCTATCCTCTCCTTAGTTTGTAGTCTTCTGTAAAGAGACAAGAATAAGATGAATGTCCATTTAGGATGGCCATTTGTCGATGTCCCATTTTTCTCGCGAAATCGGGTTTATGATATTTTGGTGAGCAACTCTTTCCTTTTGGGAATTGGGTTTCCAATTTAGAAGAGTCGCCACCTAATGATTAAAGTGCATTAGGACGCTAAGAAGAAATTTAACTTAAAAAAATAGACAAGAGAATGGGTAAAGGCTTGAAATTATCTCGAGGGGAAGGTATTAGGCACCCCTGAAAATCCATTACTGTGGTTCCCGGCCATGCTACAATTGTGACTTTGAATACAAATAACAAATAAACAAGCAAGCATTGTAAATACTAGATACTTTCACATAATGAATGCAAATAAAAGAAGTAAGAAGTTTAAAGAGTGCTGAAATTTGGAAGAAGATAGTTATAATTAAAGAAAAGATATACGAGTAAAGGGGAAGGGGTCAAATAATTGATGCAAGTAATTTAAAAAAAAAGGAAGTGAAAGAGGCAGAAGTTGGGAGGGAACAATACTGAAAACCAGATGATTAAAAGAGAGACTTGCATAATAGGTGCAAGTAATTGAAGTGAAAGAAGTTGAAGAAACTGAAAACTAAACAGCTTTAAAATTCTGGAAAAAGGAAAGTGAATAAATAAAGAAAAAAGGGGGTCCTAGGTTTATAAATAACATGGATCACCCCACACAACACCCAGTAACCATTTATACGCGTGGTGTTATCGCGTGGTCATCATATCCATGTCTACCCTTACCCAACCCGTTAAGGTATTGAATCGCAGAATGGTCTCGTTACTTATTACATGCTATTACCCATCCCCATCCTATCAGCCCCGAAGGTATTAGACTACTAGTCCTAAAGGGGCGGGATAATTGGATTTTAGAGTTTAAAAAAGATAAAAGTCTAAGGCGACATTCAAAACATACACAACAAGTATGGGGAAGCACATAACAGACAAGGCCCAAACAAACCTCCTTAAAACATAAAGAAACACATAGTTTTTTCATGTCTTTCAGATACTGATTAGGTCTTTAATTAAACTTAAACGTTAAGGCGTGGCTGATTTATCACATATTTTCAGATAAGAAGTCCAAATTAGGCCTGCTTGCTGGTTGTAATAATTAAATACTGGTGTAGTTAATTAGTTACCTGATGGTTTGCCTAGGTGAGACATATAGGCATGATATCTAGCAATGCAAAGTATACTGATTTTAGAGAAAGCTTCTGATTATAGACAAACACAAACTCTGCAGGTGTTGAGTATCTATATTACTGATTTTAGGCTTGATTCAGATTTAGTTGATTATCCTTATAGACATACTTTCTATGCGTGATTGATTTTGAAGCGTTTATAGAAGTGCGAAAGTCCTATAGGCATAGTATCTATAATACAGATTTTTGTTATTTTAAACCTATAAATCATTTGCCTAATGATGGATGTAAATGCAGAATTAAAAATGTCCTATAGACAGGTTAGCTATATGATGCAAGAATGCAGAAACCTATAGTCATAGTATTTATATGAATGTAGAACCTTAAGGACATGGTATCTATATATGCATAAATGTAGAACTATAATCAGGATTTCTATATGGCATGTATAAGTGCAGAACTATAGACAAGATAGAATGCATAAGTGAAGGACTATAAGCAAGATTTCTATATGACATGCATAGATGAAGAACTATAGACAGGATTTCTATATGACATGCATAGTACTAAAAACCCCATAAGTTATTATAAATTATTACACACCCGAATGAATTAAGAAAAATAAAATTACATCAGAAATTAAAGATTCCAACCAAGGAGAGCCTAATTCAGACCCCAGGTTTGAGATATGAAATAAACCAACTCCAAAGATCTGATTTCCAAAGCCTTTCTCATTTTTTGGGTGCGTCAGAGTTCCCAGGAGCTTCATGAAATCCAAGCAGTGCTTACACCCAAAATAAGTTATAGAATTGAATTAAAGTACAGTGTGGAAGGGTCAGCCCTCAAATGTCCAAGTTCAGAGAGAACTCAAGGTCCCAAAGCAAGGCTTATAGGAGGGCCAGAACTTAGAAACTAGAAATGAGTGTAAGTGCAATAGAGGGGATTCTGGGAATGCCTTGGCAGGCTGGTGGTCATGCCCAGCAATTATGAGTGCTGGCATACCCCTGACCAGCCTGTAAGCCAAATTTTGGGAGTTAGGACCCGTTGAGGATCAGAATCAGACCTGAGCAGTAATTTGGATACTGTCAGGCCATGAATCTTAACTCAAAAAAAATAGAAGGGAGTAGGGGTATGGGGAATTCACAACAAACATCAGATGTAGAGAGAAGAACATACATAGTCAATATTAAACATAAACAACAAAATAAACAAGAATGCTGATACTATAAAGTACACACATAGAGGTGAAGCTGAAAAGTTAAATTAGAACATATCAGTTTCAGAGAAACAAACAAGTAGAACAATAGTCTTAAAAAAAACCAAGTTGCAAGCAAACAGTCCAAAGGATCTCAGAAAAGAGCAGAATGTTGCAAGAGTATTCAAATTTCAAGTGAATAATGTGTGCTCGAGTATTGAACTCAAAAAAGTACTGAATTTTAAGTGTGTGAGTAATGTAAGTTGAAGGTATTGAACTGAAGGTTCAAGGTGGTCTAAGTGCAAAAGGGTAGTGCCCCTTTTATAGGGCAGAAAATCAGTAAGAAAAGGTAAGGGAATAGTTTGCAATCAACCACATAAAGTCTCCCTTTAGTTAAGAGATTCTGATGTCAAACGGGTAGAAGACAATTAAGGAAAGAAATTTGATTAAAATCTTTTCCAAAGTAACACAAGAAGGGTAAATACACAGGAGTTGTTTAAGGCAAAGTTCAGTGGTACACGGTTTGTAACAATTAAGAAAAGGGAATCAATCAAATTGCCAATGAAATCAAAATCACATGTTTTGTTCGAATGAACCTAGTTAGGAAAAGGTAAAAAAGGTTCAATTAAAGAAAAAAAATCAGTATCAATTAGTCAGGCCTTATTAAAAGGATTTCGAAATCAATCAATTAGTCGGGAAAAACTCTTTTTGCAAGAAGAAATTCTCATATATAAAGTACACAAATAAACAAGAAGGAGTTGTTATGCTAATTAGAAAAGACAGGCATAGAAAGGTTCAGAATCATAAGCAAAGAGTTTCAAATTCAGTACATAGTACTTAGAATGAGTCTGATAGTCCGGGGTTCCAAAGTAGAACCCTAGTCAGACTTGCCAAAGAAAGCCCCAAATCCTAGGGTTTCAAATCGAATCAGACATAGAGATGAGAAGGCAATCCATTTAAATAGACTCAAAGGTCTGTTTCATAGCCTCATGAAAAACAAAACAGATATGATAGCAGGTTTGAAACAACAAAGAAAGAAAGCTGATTTAAGAGCATAAAAGAGCATGTTTTAGAAAAGTCGAAACTTAAGCAAGTTCAGAAGAAAAGAGGTGGTGTAAACTTAAGCAATAGTAGATGAAACATGATTAGCAAAATTCGGACAAAGTCCAGTAAAGCAAACAAAAATTAAAGAACTCAGCAAGAATTACATACGATAGAAATCATGTAGGAAAATATAGCAGAGATAATCATGTGAGCCTGGTCTAGAGGCACAGTACAATACAAAGTATAGTAGAAAGAAAAGTAGAAGAACAACACATGCGTAGTAGAAAAAAAAACACACGAATATAATATAGACAAACACACATAAAGAAAAGAATCAGAACGATGTTTTTGAAAACCTTTCAGAAACCCTAAATCGAAAACAAACAATTTTGAAAAAGAAAATTTGGGAAAAACACTTTAAAAGTTGAGTAAATCACAGATACATCATAGATCTAAGAAAACAAACAGAGAAAAATCTCAAATAGCTTGGGGTTCCGGAGAAACCCTAGAAATGAGAAAGGCTTGGAAGAAAGCCCGACCTTGAGCCTGGGAGGTAGAATCAGGCCCTATAATGCTTGAATTGCGGAGCACAGGCAGGAAAGGCCATAGAACCATAGATTTAAGAAGGTATGGAGGAGAAACATCGAGTTCAGACCTCAAAGCTTCGAACAAACATGCTCTAATAGTGGAGGGGGTAGGGTGAGAAGCCATGGATTCCGGCAGAAGTACGGTGGAAAAGGGTTGGAGACGGTTAGGGTTCCGAAAAACCTTCAAGAGAATTTAGGAGTGGAGAGTATTCAAGGGCGGCGGACTAAACAAAATAGGGGATTAGGTTATGGTTTGGGGAATTAAAATGGAAAGGGGTAATCCTGGCCGTTGATCAAAATGATCAACGGCCTGGATTGAAAGAAAATCCGGAGAGTTAATAAATGGGTTAAAGGGTTAGGTAACGATAGAATTGGGCCGGTCCAAGTGGGGTTGGAATTGGGTCAATTAGGTTAAAATTGAAATGTACAGTAGGCTATAATTGAAATGAAATGGGGCTAAATGTTAAATAGTCAGTTTTCCCTTTTTATCTCTAAAAAATAGTAAAGATAATTTTAAAAGCAAATTAAAAGTACTAAGCAGTAAATAATATATAAATATTAATTTCAAAATGCTGGAACCCATTTTTATAGTTAAAAATGCTATTAAACTTAAAATAGATTAGAATTGAAATTATATGCAATTTAGCTTTTAAAATATCACATAATTTTATAAAAATATACAAAAATTACCTTAACTATGTTTTAGTATAAAGGTGGGAATAAAAATAAATTATTCAATAAAATTGATTGTTTTTGGGAATAATTACTGATTTTGTATTGTTAAAAAGGATAATAAATTGATTTAAAAAATTGAAAAAAAAATACTAAAATCCTTAGGCATGCTTATATATGCATACATATATTATTTACAAAGTATTTTGTATATAAAAATATATAAAAAAAAATTGGGTATCAACAACTGCCCCTCTTTACCCAGGAAGAATGAAAGAGTTATCGGGTAAAGATATGATGGCCAATTTTAACTGAACGGAATGGTTTGTAGCGATTGACCGTGCTCTGGCTTCTGAGCTACCTACATATCCCTAGTCTTACAGGAATCAGGCCATTTGTAGTTCGGGATCCATCGGCGGAACATGTCGATGGAGATCTTTTCAAGAATGGACGGGATATTATGGTTGGGGTGGTGGTTATGAGCTTAGTAGGGCCGCAAAAACTGGAGCGGAATCGCTCCTACCAGGACGTCCTTTGCTCGCCGGTTTACCTGCAAATAAACAATACGAGCGCATATATTGTGCATAAATTTAAACGTGATGCAAGTTCCCGTTAGACCATGAATGTTGTCTTTGGTCGATTAGGATGACGTCCTCGGAGCATGATGTCCTAGGCCAAAAAGCATATAATAGAGGATTCGCAGGCTATGAAATAATGTTCTCAGGCTATGAGAATAATGCCTCTGAACCATGATGCCTTTGAATAATGCTATGCAGAAATAAAAGTGGGGTCCTCAGGCCATGGCATGGCGTTCTCGGGCTATGAAGATGGTGCCTCCGAACAATGACGCCTTTAGACAATTTGGTGATATTTCAGCCCATGAAATGCAGAAGGTGGCGATCTTTCAGCCGATGCAAGATAAAAAGTGGCGGTATTTCAACCATGCAAAAATAAAGCGGCGATATTTCAGCCATGCAGGATTTAAATGAAGTGGCGATATTTCAGCCGTGCAAGAAATGTAAATAAAATGGTGATCTTTCAGCCGATGTTGGATTAAATGAAGTGGCGATATTTCAGCCATGCAAAAAAATATAAATAAAGTGACGATTTTCAGCCGATGTAGGATTTAAATGAAGTGGCGATATTTCAGCCATGCAAGAAATGTAAATAAAATGGCAATCTTTCAGCCGATGTAGGATTTAAATAAAGTGGCGATATTTCAGCCGTGCAAAAAATATAAATAAAATGGCGATCTTTCAGCCGATGTAGGAATTAAATAAAGTGGCGATATTTCAGCCGTGCAAAAAATATAAATAAAATGGCGATATTTCAGCCGATGTAGGAATTAAATGAAGTGGCGATATTTCAGCCATGCAAATGGAGGTAGATCTTAACCTCGGAAGGCAGAATAGTAGCCTTATGCAATGCAGGAAATGCAAATGGAGATAGAGCTTAACCTCGGAAGGCAGAATAGTGGCTTTATGCAATGCAGGAAATGCAAATGGAGGTAGAGCTTAACCTCAAAAGGCAGAATAGTAGCCTTATGCAATGCAGGAAATGCAAATGGAGGTAATTCTTAACCTCGGAAGGCAGAAGAGTAGCCTTATGCAAAAGATGAGAGATGAACAATAAAGAAAAAAAATTCTTAGCTGATGGCTAATAGCTGGTTGCTGATTGTAGTATTGTGGCTGCTGAGGATATTGTATGCGGATAGAGGTTGCGAAGCGATAATTCCGAGAGTTGTATTCCCAAAACAATATGAGTGTATAATTTGCGACTTGGGTTCCTGCATCCAAAGAAAAATTGTGAGTTTTGTAAGGGGGGAAAGGTTAGTTCCGTGTCCTTGCTGACTTTGCTTGACCGACTCGGCTCTAATTTGGTGATACTATGGGTATCCTTGGGGTAGCGTTTCTAAACAAAGTAATTCCAATAATAAACATGCATGAGTTTGTTAAAGATATGACCTATGTATATATATATTTAAGAAATAGTTTTAGATGAACCAACAACTGTGACGTGGTTTAGGACATTGCAACCTCTCCTACTGTGGAATTTTGAGGGACCTCCTCAAAATTATGCTCCAGTTTATTAGGTTGCTGCTTCTGACGGCTGCGTGCGATGATCGGCTGAGGTTACTTCAAAATTTTAAGGTCCCTCCTCAAAATTCTACCCTAGTTTCCAACTGCGGGGGAAAATAAAATTTTTATTAAATTGTGACCGAACCCATAAGGCTGCCTAGGTATCCCCTCTTAAACGGGAATCAGGTCAGACGTAGTTCAAATTACATAAGGAAATCATAAATGGTTACGCATAGTATCGCTTGACTGCTTTTGAATTTATCAGCTTTAGCCAAACTTCTCCGTCCATTTCTGCGAGTATGATGTCTCCTCCAGTTAGAACCCAGTGAACCATGTATGGGCCTTGCCAATTAGGAGAGTACTTCCCTTTGGCTTCATCTTGATGTGGAAAAATCTTCTTTAACACCACCTGCCCTGGTGTGAACCGTCTTGGTCTGACTCTCTTGTTGAAAGCTCTGTACATTCTGTTCGGGTAAAGCTGACCGTGGCAAACTACATTCATTCTCTTCCCATCTATGAGAGCTAGATGCTCGTAACGATTCTTTACCCATTCTGCATTATCGATCTCTACTTTCTGTATGACCCTTAGGGAGGTAATTTCTACTTCGGCGGGAATGACCGCTTCTGTTCCATAAACCAACATATAGCGAGTTGCACCATTTGATGTGCAGACTGTGGTGCGATACCCCAATAAATCAAATGATAGCTTCTCATGCCACTGCTTATGATTTTCTACCATCTTCCTTAGTATCTTCTTGATGTTCTTGTTGGCAGCTTCCACGGCTCTGTTCACTTGAGGCCTGTAAGCTATAGAATTCTTGTGTTTGATCTTGAAGGTTTCACACATAGCTTTCATCAAATCATTGTTGAGGTTGGAGCCATTGTCAGTAATGATTGATTCTGAAATCCTAAATCGACAAACCATACGGTCACGAACGAAGTCTGCCACGACTTTCTTGGTCACTGCTCTATACGATGCTGCTTCAACCCATTTGGTGAAATAGTCAATTGCTACCAGGACAAACCTGTGCCCGTTTGATGTGGAAGGTTCGATTGGTCCAATAACATCCATTCCCCAGGCAGTGAACGGCCAGGGCGAGCTTGTTGCATTGAGCTTATTTGGAGGCACCTTTATCATGTCTGCATGGATCTAAAAACGGTGGCACTTTTGGACATACTGGATGCAGTCCGTCTCCATAGTCATCCAAAAATAACCAGCTCGGAGTATCTTCTTGGCTAAGATGAAATAGTTCATATGTGGATCAGAGGTCCCGGTATGAACTTCCTCTAGCAGTTTAGACGCTTCCCTCACATCAACACACCTTAGCAAACCCAAATTCGGAGCCCTCCTATATAGGATTCCTCCACTGTGAAAGAAATTGTTTGACAATCTTCAAAGTGTGCGCTTCTGAGTAGCATTTGCAAGGTCTGGATATTCTTCTTTGGCTAAAAATTCCTTGATGTCGTGAAACCATGGCTTTCTATCTGCTTCTTCCTCGGCATGAGCATAGTAAGCTGGCTGATCATGAATCTTCACTGGAATATGGTATATGAAGTTATTATCTGGATGCTGAATCATAGATGATAGGGTGGCCAGTACGTCGGCAAACTCATTCTGGACTCTAGGAACATGTCAGAATTCTATCTTTGTGAACCTCTTTCTCAACTCCTGTACATGATGCAGGTATGGGAGTATCTTGGAGTTCTTGGTTTCCCATTCTTCTTGGACCTGATGTATAAGTAAGTCTGAATATCCAATCACTAGTAACTCTTGGACGTTCATGTTAATGGCCATCTTGAGCCCTAAGATGCAAGCTTCGTACTCGGCCATATTGTTGGTGCAGGGGAACCTGAGCTTGGCGGATACCGGATGATGCTAACCGGTTTCTGATACTAGGACTGCTCCTATGCCAACTCCTTTGAAATTAGCTGCTCCGTCGAAAAACATCTTCCAACCATCATAGGATTCTGCAATGCCTTCTCCTACAAATGATACCTCTTCGTTAGGAAAATACGTCTTTAAGGGTTTGTATTCTCTATCCACATGATTTTCTGCAAGGTAATCTGCTAATGCATGTCCTTTGATTGCTTTATGAGTCACGTAGACAATGTCGAATTCACTCAGTAGGATTTGTCACTTAGCTACATTTCCAGTGGGCATGGGCTTCTGAAATATGTACTTTAATGGGTCCATTCTTGATATGAGATACGTAGTGTAAGCACAGAAATAGTGCCTCAGTTTCTGAGCTACCCAAGTTAGAGCACAATAGGTGCGTTCCAACAGAGAATATCGGGCCCCGTACAGGGTGAACTTCTTGCTGAGATAATAGATGGTCTGCTCTTTTCTCCCCGTTTCATCATGTTGCCCCAGAACACAACCAAACGCTCCATCTAGCACAGCAAGGTAGAGTAACAGGGGTCTACCTGGCTCTGGCGGAAGCAAAACTGGCGGTGTTGACAAGTACTCCTTGATTCTGTCGAAGGCCTTTTGGCAGTCACCAGTCCATTTGGTAGTGGCGTCCTTCTTCAGCATCTTAAAGATTGGCTCACAGATGACAGTAGATTGTGCTATGAACTGGCTGATGTAGTTAAATCTCCCAAAGAAACTCATTACTTCTTTCTTGTTCTTTGGCAGTGGCAATTCTTGAATAGCTTTAACCTTTGATGGATCCAATTCTATCCCTCGATGACTCATAATGAACCCAAACAATTTCCCAGCGGGAATCGCGAATGCACATTTTGCGGGATTTAATTTCAGGTTGTATCTTTCAGTCTATTGAAGAATTTCCTTAAATATTCCATGTGATCAGCGGCTTTCTTAGACTTAATGATGACATCGTCTACATACACTTCGATCTCCTTATGTATCATGTCATGAAAAATGGTGGTCATGGCCCTTATGTAGGTATCCCCTGCATTCTTTAACCCAAATGGCATCATCTTGTAGCAGTACATCCCCCATAACGTAATGAAAGTTGTATTCTCAGCATCCTCTTCATCCATCCATATCTGATGGTACCCAGCAGAACAATCAACGAATGACTGCAGCTCATGCTTGGCGGAGTTATCAATTAAGATGTGTATATTTGGTATGGGGAAGTCGTCTTTTGGACTAGCCCGGTTGGGATCCCGGTAGTCGACGCAAACTCTGAAATTCCCATTCTTCTTCAGTGTTGGCACAATATTGGATAACCATGTCGGATCTGAGAACCTTAGCTTTGACCTGCTTGGTGACCTCTTCTTTGATTTTCAAACTCATACCTGGCTTGAATTTTTTGAGCTTCTGTTTTACTGGCGGACAGGCCGGATCAGTCGACAATTTGTGAGCCACAATGGATGTGCTTAGACCAGTCATGTCATCGTATGACCAGGCAAATATGTCTTCATACTCTCTTAGAAACTCTGTATATTCTTTCTTTTCTGACGGTGACAAATGAATGTTGATTCATGTTTCTTTGATGTTTTCTGCATCTCTAAGGTTGACAATCTCAGCCTCGTCCAAGTTTGACTTAGGCCTATTTTCGAAATTCTCAACTTCCTTAACAATCTCTTTCGGTATATCGTCTTCCTCTAAATCTATGTCCGGTTGTTGCATTGTCTCGATGCATGTTACAGTCATTGGTTCATTAAGATAAGTAATGGTAATGCTATTTGAGTAAAGTAATGAAAAATAATAAGCATAAGATTTATAAGAAACTGTAATACTTTTAATAAATTCCATAAATGTTTTGAACATCGGAGCTCTTTTTTGCGAAAAATAAAAATGCGAAAGGAAAATAAACTAGTAAAACAAAATAGTGCATGGTGCTTTGTTCAACCTTGCTACCACGAGGCACGTCGGGCTCTTATGGTTCTGACGGTCTAGTTTTTGAGGCGTGCTCCTAAGTTTACAGCCTATATGGAAGGGCCTTCCTCCCCCTCCTCCTAAAAAACGACACAACAATCAATATCATCATTTTCCAGGAACAAGTTCCTCATTGCTGCTAATGCTTCCTCTTTTTCTGACCCATAGATGATTTTGGCCGTTGGAAAGTGTGTTCTAAATGGGGTATCGGCTGCTCTAATGGATAGTAAGAACCGCGCTAGGGTGGCGACCATTCCTTGAATTCCTTCCAGGTATACTCATATCCCAATTTGAAGGTGGTGCCATGCTTCTTGAGCTTAATGGGCTTAGCGATTCCTTGGAGATTTTTGCCAAGTCCCTTGCCAGGTTCATACCCGCTCCAGTTCAGTATGCTTTCAATTTTGTTGTCCCGCCATTTATCCTTATCGACGGCGTTGACTCGCTCGATGTGGTGGTAAGTTTCCCCATTTATCTTTTCTTCCTCCAATTGCTGGAATGGTCTGTCCGCTATATATGGGATTGCTACCGTTACCATGAACGATCACCTTCTGGTGATTCCACTTAAATTTCACTGCCTGATGTAGTGTTGATGCCACGGCCCCTACAACATGAATCCATGGTCGTCCCAACAATAAATCATAAGATGCTGGCACGTCTATTACTTGAAAATCAACATCAAACCAAGTAGGACCCATTTGCGAACATAAGCTAATTTCCCCAATAGTGGACCTTTGAGAACCGTCGAAAGCCTTAACGTTGATGGCCCCATCCTTCATTTCATGTAGCCCCTTTCCCAATGTTCTGAGTGTTACCAGCGGACAAATATTGAGATTGGACCCCCCATCGACCAGGATCCGGGTGATAAAATAATCTTCACACTGCACAGTGATGTGCAACGCCTTGTTGTGACTCAATCCTTCCGGTGGCAGCTTATCTTCGTGGAAGGTGATTTTGTGACTTTCTAATACTTGACCTACCATGTTTTCCATTTCTCCTCCGGTGATATTTGTCGGTACATATGACTCACTCATCACCTTCAACAAAGTATTTTTGTGTGCATCGAAACTTTGTAGCAAAGCGAGGATAGAAATCTGTGCCAGTGTTTTATTCAGCTGATCAATGATTGAGTATTTCTTTGCTTGTATCTTTCTCCAGAGATCGTCGGGCCCTTTTTCAGTGATGGCTTATCGACCAGAGGTCTGCTTACTTGACTCAGCCAAATGTTCCGGGGTATAAACCTTGCCAGTTCTTGTCATACCCTGTGCTGCAACTGCTTCCCCGAACTTGTCTTTCCCCTTCCTTCTTGCCTTGATTGTGTAGTCCCATGGTATGGGTTTTGTGTGGAATGGTGTTACGACTGTGATTGCTACTAGAATAGGCACCATTGCGTTGGCATCTTTGTAGAGGCTGGTGTTTCAAACTCAAGTGGTATGGATATGTTCACCTCGGCATCCTCAGAAGGCTGAATTTGAACTACAATCGGATTAAGGGTAACTGTTGGTTTCTTCGGATCGTCCCCTTCTGTGATCAAACCGATTGATCCTTTGGGATCCCAATCATTCTATATTTATATCCTATGAACACCTCCACCTTTGTGGTCTGGTAGAGGGTTGTTGCGGACATTCGGAGCTGGCTCCTTGGCCACGATGATCTTGTTGTCAATCAGAGCTTGGATCTTATCCTTCAGGGAACGACATTCCTCGATGGTGTGCCCTTTCATGCTAAAATGGTATGCACAAGTTTTATTTGGGTTGATCCATTAGGAAGGGGTTTTAGGGGTTATGGAAGGGATAGGGGTGACATAAGCAACAACTTTGAGTCTTTCATACAGCTGGTTGATTGGTTCGACAATGGCGGTATACTGTTTGGGAGGTCTGCGGTCGAAATTTGGTTGAGGTCTAGGAACGTTTTGGTGAGTGATAGGTTTCTGATAGTGGGATGGTTGAGTATTGTAATCTTGGTAGACTTGTACGGGTTTGGAATATCTGGGTGAAACAGATTGGTATGTAGGAGGTAGAGGTGATTGATAGGTAGGTGGTGGAGCTTAGTAGGAAGGTGCGGGTGTTTGGAAATTTGGAGTGGGTTGATATGTAAGTGGAGATATCGGGTAGGTTTGGTATTTGACAGGTGATTTGGTTCTCTGTGCAACCATTACAGCACTCACGTCCCTCTTCTTGGATGTACCACCGGACTGCAGAGCCTTGTTGGTGGCTTGCAAATATTCAAAGTTAGTAACCATACCACTCTTGATGCCTTCTTCAATCCTTTCTCCTAGTTTGATGATGTCAGAAAATTTATGGTTCTCGATCAGCATCAGTCTTTTGTAGTATTACGGATCCTGAGCCTGGATGAAAAATTTATTCATCTGTTCTTCCCCTAATGCAGGTCGAACCTTAGCAGCCTCAAATCTCCAACGAGTGGCATACTCGTGGAACGTTTATGTGGGTTTCTTCTTCAAATTTTGAATGTAAAACACGTTCGGTGCATTTTCTATGTTGAACCTGAACCTATCCATGAAATCGGACGCCATATTAACCCAGTTTGACCACTTCATTGGGTCTTGGCTAATGTACCAAGACAGAGCATCTCCTTTTAGGCTCCTTATGAAAAGCTTCATGCGGATCTTCTCATCTTTTCCTACTCCGACCAACTTGTCGCAGTATGTCCTCAAGTGAACCCTGTGATCCCTTGTGCCATCAAATATTTCAAACTTGGGAGGTTTGTACCCCTCGAGCAGTTCGACATCGGGCTGTATGCATAAATCTTCATAGTTTAGCCCCTCAATTCCTTTACTACCTTTACCTCCTTGGATCCTGGTGGTCAGCTTGTTAAGTTCTTCAGCCAAATTTCTGATGAGCGAGTCTTTGTTATCGAACTCAGGTGTGCTTGAGATGGGTTGAGTAGGATGCGGCACAATTTCCACATAGATGGGGGTGTTGTGTTGGTTGTGGCAGTGGTCATTTGTGGATTTCAATGGTTCCGGGATGAGCAGCGGAGTGTTGTTGGGAGTGTGGCAAGTATTGCAATGGTGGTGAGGAGCGGGATGGTTTGGGACATTTTGTGGAGGTATGGGATTCTGAGTAACTTCTGGGGCGGCAAGGGAAAATGGCAAACTTGCCGAATTTCGGACTTGATCAAGCTCGTCTTGGAATTTCAGTAACTTTTGTTCTATTTGAGAAGCATTCTCCTTGGGGACCGTGGCACTATGAGTGATCTCTACCCGTTCAGCCGAGCTACTTGAATCTTCTATTCTTCTTTTGCCTTTGTGCCTGACGGGACTAGGAGGAGTAGTGGAGGGCCCCTGAATCTTGTAAATTATGCTGATGTTTCCAGAGTTCACGAACTAACCTTTGGAGAGGGGAATAAACAAAAGTAAAAATGAAAAGATAACAAGTTAGTCAGGATTATAAGAAAATATGTTGCAATATTTAAACACGTAGTGCAGGAAATATAAAGCGTGTCCTGATTTTTGGGACCTCGTTGTGCCCGAGGTAGGCCTAGAGACAAGTAAATTTGGAGAGCTTAGAATGCTAAATGCCTCATTTTATTGATAAGAAAATAAGACGAATCCCAAAACGACACTAAATAACATGGGATAAAATGTCACTAGTGGCCATAGGCCTTATTACATTCCAAAGGAAAAGAAAAAACTCCTATCTATTTGGTCCCAGAAGGACTTTCCCCAAATTCAACAGTGTTGGCTCCCTCGTATAGCTCTCCCAGCTCGCGCAGTCCTAGCAACAAGTTGGCCCTGTCTAGATGTCCTCCTTCATTTCCTTCAGCAACTCGGTGATCTTCGACCCTCTTCAGAAACTTCTTTTCCAATTCTACTATGCATTGCTCCAAGCAGATCAGTTGTATATTGGCGTTGACAGCCATATCCTTCCATTATCCAATTAGTTTTTGATTGACTTCTTGTATTTCACGGTGCTCATTTTCACATTCCAGCATCCTCTTGCATAGTTGGTTGTATTTTACCTGTGCTTCAGCCTTTTCATCAATGATCCTGTGACCTCGAACAAACCCGGGCTGACCCAAATCGTTGTGATTGTCTTCCAGCCAGCCTAAATAGTGTGGGGTACAACCAGCATGATAGCGATCTTGTTCGATGGTGTCTTTTCCTAAGACAATTTTGCAATGCCACATATGCTGAGCCTGGCACCTGTATGGACTATTGTCATCCTGAAAGTCGGCTCGGAAGTGACTCATCTTGTCGACTCTTGGTATAACCTGCTTCCTACATGCCTGTCTCATAACCCCGATAAGGTCATATGGATAGGTCCCTCTCAAACCAATCAGTATCAGAAATGGCGCATCCCTGGATCGAATGATGAATTCTTCAGTAGGGAACCACTCGAACATCCATTGAACCCGGTCCTCAATAAGATTATCAAAGAGTTCGACATATTCTCTAGCATTTTCTGGTTGGTCAGACATGTTGAGCATATAATTCATTCATTTTGGGTGATGAAAGGCGATATGATCGTCCCAGTCTCTACGATGGATTTCCTACCAGTAATCAACCTTTTTGAGGTGTTCCATGAGCCATAATTGGAGTAGCAAATTACAACCCTCGAAATGCTTGGCTCCCTGTTGACACCTTTCTAAGGCTCGGTATATTTCTGTAACTATCATTGGCACAAGACTAAATGTCTGCCCATTAATTCCTTTCATTAAGGTTTTGGCGACCATGGCTAGCCTGGTATGGATTCTTGTTTTCTTTATTGGAAATACTATCATCCCTAAGAAACAGAACATGAAGACAAAGAACCTTTGATGGATATGCCCCAATAAGGTGAGGGCGAACTCGTCAGGATAAGTACGGTAAGATTTTCTGTGACCGTACCTTTCATACAAATAGTCAAAGAGAATGTATGACTCCTTCAAACATGAAAATTCGGGATTCTTCTTTAGACCCATCATTTTGAGAAAACCCCATACCCTTGCGATTTTTCGGCATTAGCAAACCAGGAATTTCCCACAGTATCCCAGCTAGTCCTACTATTTCCTCAAGCAAAGGTGTCATCCCAGTGTCTCCAAAGCAAAATACCGACTTATCACAATCCCAAAACAGAGTTGCAGCTTCTATTATTTTGTTGTTAGGTTGAATTTTTAGGACAGATGGCAGGTTTCCTAGATGCTTCCTGACAAGAGCTTGATCGCTGGAGTGAAGATCTCCCCACCAACTCAGCAATTTGGGGTGGATGTGTGAGCACATGATTTTTGCCCTAAGCAAATTATTCCCAAAAATCCTAACAAAATGATTCTTCTTTATTTTTACAATTTTTATGTATTTTGTGTTAATTGGTTGCATAATAATTTATATTAAAAAATAATAATACAAAAAATATGCATTTGCATTAGGAATTTAATTTTACATTTTAATATTAAGTAGGTGTTAATTCATTTTAGAAATTTAAAGAAAATCACAAAAATAATTCACTTTAGCATTTTATTGTTTTAATTGGAAATTGCTATAAAATAGTTATTAAGTAGATTTTAGGCCTTAATTAGTTTTAGTTTAATTGTAGTTTAATCTCACAATTTTATAAAATCAAAAAATAATAGTATAAAAATAAATTAGAAAAATACAAAAATACAAAATACAAAATGAAAACAAGGATAATTGAACAAAAGAAATACAAGGAATTGGGCTGATTGGTTTTGGAGCCCAATTACCCCTGAACCCCTAGCCCAAACACGCCCCAAGTCTAGCCCAAATCCACCCATTCACCCGGTCAGTCCCCAACTAATCAAAACGACGCCGTTTGGCGTCGTTAAATCTCAGCCATTGATCACCCTTGATCCAATGGTCACCAGCCTGATCTCTCATTAAATAAAACGACATCGTTTGGTGTCAAGCTAATCTGAGCCCTCCAATTTGTTTCATCCAACGGCCCATTTTTTATCTAATTCGCTTGCATATAATTATTTGATGAATTGATTAACCCTAAAAAACATCGAACCGTCTTCCTCGTCTCTGTCACTCGCCGGAAACCCTCGCCGGCGGGAAACACACCCTACGCCAAACCCTACCAAATTTACACCAAATATCCACCATGAACCCCTCTCCTCACCCCTCTACTTAGTTTCCTTCAAATCTCAACCGATCTCCTCGAATATCAAAATTTGCCTCGCCGGAACCCTACCGTCGGGGAACACCACTTAGCCCAATGACCACCAGATTAGCGCCCCTAACTCTCCTCTTTTCCCTCTTTCTCGCCCTACCCTTAGTTTTCTTCAAATCTTGCCGGAAATTGTCAAATATAGATTTTTAACTTTTCGGCCAAGATTCAATGTGTGTCAAAAAATTCTCAAAAAATACCCTAGACACACCTAAGCTTCCTCTACCCATTCCCCATACCTATTTGTTTCAAAACCGCCCAGAAGTCCTCAAAATTCTCTTTTTAAAATCTGGTCAAGAACCCCAGGCTAATCTTTGGGGATTCATTGACCGTAACACCCCTAATAGGTGTTTTCTTTTGGAAAACACGCCATTAGGGATGTTACGGATCATAAATCCTAAAGGATTCAAGTAATTTGGCTCAAGCGTGACTGGAACAATCCGAAAGGCTATTGCAACAAACCCTAGATAAGTCTTCTTTCAAATTTTATTTCTCCTTTCTTTTGATTCTGTTTATACACGGGTTTTATTTTAATTGTTTTGGTGTTTTGTTGTGTTTGTCTTTTAATCAATTTCTGTTTTGTATATAATTATTAGTTTAGCTAGGGTTTACTGTTTAAGCTTGCTCTAATTTCTGTTAATAGTTTTAAATAATACTTTTCGGTTTAAATTTCTTGGTATTCTAAAAATTCGATCAAAGTTTGTTAAATTGGATATTGATTCTAACAAATTAATTATCTTTTCTTCTATTGTGTGATTAAATGATGGATTAATTGTTCAGTTCAGATATTAGTTTTAAAAATTGGTATTGATTGGTTATAGCTGTGTAGATTAGGAAATAATAATTAGTTTTAGTAATAAAAGAAAGACGAAGAAGAAAAGAATTAAAAGCAGTAATTACAAAAATAAGGTGGGGGTATTTTGGTGTATAGGAAAAGGGTTAATAGTAGTTATAACATAACTCTAGGGGTAATATGGGCATAGAAAAGGGTAGTTTAGTAAATTCTAAATTGAAGTAAGGGCATTATAGGAATTATAATATGAGAGAATCTTCTATATTGGGGCATTAATATAGTTTTCAATAAATAAGTATAGGTATTTGTATTACAAGTTAAAAATAGAGGGTAGAAATGAAATAAAATAGGGACTGATTTGTAAAAATGAAAAGTGACCTTTCCCTCCAAATTATATCTATAAATAGGCATTAGTGTGCCTTGTTTTACAAGGTTGGAGAATCTGAAAATTTCCCTCCAAACAATCCCTGCCCTCATAGATCTCAATTCGAGATTTAAATCTTCCAAATTCAAAAACACCAAAAATCAGTAGAAAATCCCAAAAGTATCACTGTTACATTGATCATTTGGTTTAAATTGAAGGTTGTGCATTGATCTTCTCTTATTCTAGTAGCTAAAATTCTGTGAAAGTGCAATTGGTCTAGTCAAGCGAGTTTTCTGGTTTAAATTTGGTGCTGTGGTTTAGTCCTGGGCATTTTTGAGGCTGCGTTGGATTTAATTGTCTAGTTGCTGTTGCTGTGGAAAGTGTTTCTGATTTCTCACTGTTCTTCTCTTATTCTTCCAGGTATATATCTATAAACCTTTAGGCTGTTGAGCTGAAATTGATGTCTAAATCAAGGATCTCTCTTTTTATTTAATAAATGAAATGTAATCATAGTTCATCATATTCAGTTTTAGTTCTATTTGGTTAAGTTTAAATTAGAATTCTTTCATTGACATAAAAATGCATATAATCGAATTATACTGATTTAGTTATATGAGAACATGTAAACTGGACTGTATTGTTGATATTTGTTATGATCGTGTTTTGATTTCTGATTTCAATGTGTATTCGGAGATTATAGATAACAGATATTGTGAATTGCCTATTATATTTTTCTTTAGTTTAGCATAATAAATGTATAATCAGTGTTATTCTAGATAGATAAGAGCTGATTGGATCATTGAAATCTGTATGTGTTAATGAGCTTAATTACTCTTATGTGAAAAATCAGTTTCATGGCTAGATTAGTGATAGGATAATACTGATTTCAAGCTTTCATTTGTGAAGTTAATACCTGAGTCGCTATTATTTCTGATAGAGTTGAACCATGATTTTAATATGATTTTCCAATTATAGTAACATTTCTGTTGCGTTGCTAATTATTTAAAAGGAAGTTAAACGCCGAATAAGCAGTGTTTGCAGTTTGTATGTCGCTAGTGGAGTTTAATAAAATAATCTGGTGTTAAATGGGAGTTTGAGTGATCAGCATTTCGCCAATAGCACCTGAGTAATTAATTTGCATTGTTGAGTTGAATTTGTGACTAAAATTGTGTGTGCTACCCATTAAAGCTGAAATTGGAACCATCGAGTTTGGCTTGAGATCTGTAGTCTCCCAATTGATTGGGCTATGATTTTTGGCCCAGATCGCGTTTTGAAAGGCCACTGCCCAGACTCGATGTCTGGTTTGAACTCAGCCGCTGGACAATGGGAATTGGGCTTTTATCATGAGCCTGATTCATTAGGCCAGTAATCACTAAATAATTTCATAAGTTTAGCCATTTCAAATGAGATAATTGCTTAGGATTTGTTTTCTCTTTATTACTAGAAACGAAAAATAGAAAATATAGTTCACTTTAGGTTATCCTTAAATAAAATGAGAGGAGCCTCGCCGAATAAAATTACAGATTGTGGGGCCCTCAATGAATATTGTATTAATTTTTAGACTACGGGATGGGCCGTTTAGTGAATTTCATGGCCTTCCCCAAAGATAAAAATACGTTAGACTCTTTAGGCACGCACTTTAATAATATTACTTTCCTAAATACGGGTGAACACTTATGTGACCCAAATCCAAATCTCAACAAAGTCGAAATGTGTTGACAACCACGGGTGCACTGGTGCGACGTGGTTCGAGACACATTTTCACGACGTTGCAATTATTATAAAAATAAAAATAAAAGCAGGTTACTAATAAAAAGCGTACAAGTTAAAACATGTTTTAAAATCAGATAAAATCAAATACAACAGTTGAGCGACCGTGCTAGAACCACGGAATCCGGGAGTGCCTAACACCTTCTCCCGGGTTAACAGAATTCCTTACTCGGATTTTTGGATCGCGGACTGTTAAACAGAGTCAATAATTTCCTCGATTCGGGATTCGACCGGTGACTTGGGACACCATAAATCTCCCAAGTGGCGATTCTGAATCTTTTAAATAAATCTCGTTTCGATTATCACTTCAAGTTGAAAATAACTCCCTTATTATTATACCCTTCCGGGGTGTAACATAGAAAAAGGAGGTGTGACAGGATGTTGGTGACTATGCCGAATTTGGGAACTTCGTGCCTCATTTTCTGCAAAACAAAAGTGATAGGCCCTTACCCTCGCCAAACTCGACTATTTAATATCAACAATTAGCATAGCAAGCATTTAGTTCTCCAAATAAATGCACATAACGTGATAAGGTCCGTTTGGGTTTCAGGAAAACCCAATGGACTTTAGACAAGGCTATATTAAAGAGTCATTATACAGACAACATAACTGACTCAACTAGGTTTGACCATAATGCATGCATAATTTAAAGAGAAATAGTTTCTATGGGGTATTAGACTGGTACCCTTGAGCGGACAACTCAAGAGGGAAAGGCACGGAACCATCGACTACACCGTTGATCGACTGATTTTACCGTAAATATGCCTTTGCCAAATTTAGGGGGTAATGATATCGGAAGGGAGCAACCACTCATTATAAGCATTGCTATGGTATTTTGTTTGACACAAATGGAATATGATGTTGAATATGCAGTTACAAGAATTAAACAAGTTGTCATGTATTTGCACGTTCATAAAGTAATAATTACACCAGTTCCTCATAATTTACAATAGCATTGAAGAAAAGCGATAAAGGAAGGCATTAAGAGAAATAAAGAAAAGGAAACAAACAGCCAAGTTAGTTTCGTAGTAGAAGAAAGAATAAATACTTAAAAACAAGTAAAGACACATAAAGAAGCATAAAGTCACAAATAGCATGAAATGGTAAAAACCTTAAAGAAATCCCCAACAGAGTCACCATACTGTCGATGCCCCCTTTTCTCGCAAAATCTGGTTTATGACATTTGGGCAGACAACTGTTTTCCTTTTGGGAATGGGGTTTGCAATTTAGAAGAGTCGCCACCTAATAATTAAAGTGCATTAGGACACTAAGAAGAAATTTAACTAAAAAAAAGGACCAGAGAATGGGTAAGGGCTTAAAATTATCTCGAGGGGAAGGTGTTAGGCACCCCTCAAGATCCACTAGTGTGGTTCTCGGCCATGCTACAATTGTGACTTTGAATACAAACAACAAATAAACAAGCAAGCATTGTAAATACTAGGTACTTTCACATAATGGATGCAAATAAAAGAAGTATAAGAGGTTTAAAGAGTGGCTGAAATTTGGAAGAAGGTAGTTATAATTAAAGAAAAGATACACGAGTAAAGAGGAAGGGGTCAAATAATTGATGCAAGTAATTTTAAAAAAAAGGAAGTGAAAGTGGCATAAGTTGGGAGGGAAAAATACTGAAAACCAGACGATTAAGAGAGAGATTTCCATAATAGGTGCAAGTAATTGAAGTGAAAGAAGATGAAGAAACTGAAAACTAAACAGCGTTAAAATTCTAGAAAAAGGAAAGTGAATAAGTAAAGAGGAAAGGGGATCTTAGGTTTATAAATAACATGGATCATACCACACAACACCCGATAACCATTTATACACGTGGTGTTATCACTTGGTCATCATATCCATGTCTACCCTTACCCACCCCGTTAAGGTATTAAATCGCGGAATGGTCTTGTTACTTATTGCATGCTATTAACCGTCCCCATCCTATCAGCCCCGGAGGTATTAGAGACTACTAGTCATGGGAGGGAGAATTGGCTTTTAGAGTTTAAAAAGGATAAAAGTCCAAGGCGACATTTAAAACATACACGACAAGTATGGGGAAGCACATAACAGACAAGGCTCAAACAAACCTCCTTAAAACATAAAGAAACACATAGTTTTAACATGTCTTTCAGATACTGATTACGTCTTTAATTAAACTCAAACGTTAAGGTGTGGCTGATTTATCACATATTTTCAGATAAGAAGTCCAAATTAGGCCTGCCTGTTGGTTGTAATTATTAAAGACTGGTGTAGTTAATTAATTACCTGATGGTTTGCTTAGGTGAGACATATAGGCATGATATCTAGTTGTGCAAAGTATACTGATTTTATAAAAAGCTTCTGATTACAGAGAAACACAAACTCTGCAGGTGTTAAGTATCTATATTAATGATTTTAGACTTGATTCAGATTCAGTTGATTATCCTTATAGACATACTTTCTAGGCGTGATTGATTTTGAAGCGTTTATGGAAGTGCGAGAGTCCTATAGGCATGGTATCTATAATGCATGTTTCTGTTATTTTAAACTTATAAATCGTTTGCCTAATGATGGATGTAAATGCATAATTTAAAAGGTCCTATAGACAAGTTATCTATATGAAGCAAGAATGCAGAAACATATAGTCATGGTATCTATATGAATGCAGAACCTTAAGAACATGGTATCTATATATGCATAAATGCAGAACTATAAGCAGGATTTCTATATGGCATGCATAAGTGCAGAACTATAGACAGGATAGAATGCATAAGTGAATGACTATAAGCAGGATTTTTATATGACATGCATAGATGAAGAACTATAGACAGGATTTCTATATGACATGCATAGATGAAAATCAGGATGAGATTGCAGGAATAAAATCCTAAGAACATGATGTCTACCCCACATGCATACATGAGTGACCCTCCCCTTTTCACTAAAACCCCCATAAGTTATTACAAATTATTACAGACCCAAATGAATTAAGAAAAATAAAATTACATCAGAAATTAAAGATTCCAATCAAGGAGAAAATAATTCAGACCTCAGGTCTGAGATATGAAATAAACCAACTCCAAAAATCTGATCTTTCTCATTTTTTGGGTGTGTCAAAGTTCCCAGGAGCTTCATGAACTCCAGGAATTGCTTACACCCA
The DNA here is from genome assembly GCA_026770625.1 of Nicotiana glauca. Classification (NCBI taxonomy): domain Eukaryota; kingdom Viridiplantae; phylum Streptophyta; class Magnoliopsida; order Solanales; family Solanaceae; genus Nicotiana; species Nicotiana glauca. The sequence goes on from MU762469.1 coordinate 33,349, forward strand.
AAATAAGTTGTTGAATATAATTAAAGTGCAGTGTGGAAGGGCCAACCCTCAAATGTCCAAGTTCAGAGGGAACTCAAGGTCCCAAAGCAAGGCTCATAGGAGGGGGGCAGAACTTAGAAACTAGGAATGAGTGTAAGTGCAATAGAGGGGATTCTGGGAAGGCCCTGGCAGGCTGGTGATCATGCCCAGCAATTAGGAGTGCTGGCACACCCCTGACCAGCCTGTAAGCGAAATTTTGGGAGTTAGGACCCGTTGAGGATCAGATTCAGACCTGAGAAGTAATTTGGATACTGCCAGGCCATGAATCTTAACTCAAACACATAGAAGGGAGTGGGGGTATGGGGAATTCATAACAAACAGCAGATGAAGAGAGAAGAACATGCATAGTCAATATTAAACATAAACAACAAAGTAAACAAGAATGTTGATACTATAAAGTACACACATAGAGGTGAAGCTGAAAAGTTAAATTAGAACATATCAGTTTCAGGGAAACAAATAACTAGAACAGTAGTCTTAAAAAAAACAAGTTGCAGGCAAACAGTCCAAAGGATCTCAGAAAAGAGTAGAATGTTGCAAGAGTATTCAAATTTCAAGTGAATAATGTGTGCTCGAGTATTGAACTCAAAGAAGTACTGAATTATAAGTGTGTGAGTAATGTACGTTGAAGGTGTTGAACTGAAGGTTCAAGGTGGTCTAAGTGCAGAAGGGTAGTGACCCTTTTATAGTGCAGAAAACCAGTTAGAAAAGGTAAGGGAATAGTTTGCAATCAATCACATAAATTCTCCCTTTAGTTAAGGGATTCTGATTTCAAACGGGTAGAAGACAATTAAGGAAAGAAATTTGATTAAAATATTTTCCAAAGTAGCACAAGAAGGGTAAATACACAGGAGTTATTTAAGGCAAAGTTCAGTGGTACACGGTTTGTAAAAAATAAGAAAAGGGAATCAATCAAACAACCAGTAAAATCAAAATCACATGCTTTGTTCGAATGAACCGAGTCAGGAAAAGGTAAAGAAGGTTCAATTAAAGAAAAAAATTAGTAACAATTAGTCAGGACTTATTAAAAGGATTTCAAAATCAATCAATTAGTTGGCAAAAACCATTTTTGCAAGAAGAAATTCTCATATATAAAGTACACAAATAAACAAGAAGGAGTTGTCATGCTAATTAGAAAAGATAAGCACAGAAAGGTTCAAAATCGTAAGCAAAGAGTTTCAAATTCAGTTCATAGTACTTAGAATGAGTCCGATAGTCCGGGGTTCCAAAGTAGAACCCAAATCAAACTTGCCAAAGAAACCCCCAAATCCTAGTGTTTCAAATCAAATCAGACATAGAGATGATAAGGTAAGCCATTTAAATAGACTCAAAGGCATGTTTCATAGCCTCATGAGAAACAAAACAGATATGATAGCATGTTTGAAACAACAAACAAAGAAATCTGATTTAAGAGCATAAAAGAGCATGTTTTAGAAAAGTCAGAACTTAAGCAATTTTAGAAGAAAAGAAGAGGTGTAAACTTAAGCAGCAGTATTAAACATGCTTAGCAAAATTCGGACAAAGTCCAGTAAAGCAAAAAAAAATTAAAAAACTCAGCAGGAAACACATACGATAGAAATCATGTAGGAAAACATAACAGAGATAATCATGCGAGCCTGGTCTAGAGGCACAGTATAATACAAAGTATAGTAGAAAGAAAAGTGGAAGAACAACACATGCGTGGTAGAAAAGAAAACACACGAACATAATACAGACAAACACACATAAAGAAAAGAATTAGAAAGATATTTTTGAAAACCTTTCAGAAACCCTAAATCGAAAACAAACGATTTTAAAAAAGAAAATTTGGGGAAAACACTTTAAAAGTCGAGTAAATCACAGATACAACATAGATCTAAGAAAACAAACAAAGAAAAACCTCGAATAGCTTGGGGTTCCTGAGGAACCCTAGAAAGGAGAAAGGCTTGGAAGAAAGCCCGATCTCGAGTTGGAGAGGTAGAATCAGGCCCTCTAATGCTTGAATATGTCGGAGCACAGGCCGGAGAGGCCATACAACCATAGATTTAAGAAGGTCTGGAGGAGAACCATCGAGTTCAGACCTCAAAGCTTCGAACAAATATGGTCAAATGGTGGAGGGGGGTGAGTATAGACCATTCATGGTCTGAGAAGCCATAGATTCTGGTGGAAGTATGGTGGAAAAAGGTCGGAGACGGTTAGGGTTCCAAAGAACCTTCGAGAGAATTTGGGAGTGGAGAGTATTCAAGGGCGGCGGACTAAACAAAATGGGAGATTAGGGTATGGTTTGGGGAATTAAAATGGAAAGGGGTGATCCTGGCCATTGATCAAAATGATCAAAGAACTGGATTGAAAGAAAATCCAGGCGGGTTAATAAATGGGTTAAAGGGTTGGGTAAAAATAGAATTGGGCCGGTCCAAGTGGGGTTGGGATTGGGTCAATTAGGATTAAAATTGAAATGTACAGTAGGCTATAATTGAAATGAAATGGGGCTAAATGTTAAATAGCCAGCTTTTCCTTTTTATTTATAAAAAATAGTAAAGATAATTTTAAAAGTAAATTAAAAGTACTGAGCCAGTAAATAATATATAAATATTAATTTAAAAATACTGGAATCCATTTTTATAGTTAAAAATGCTATTAAACTTAAAATATGCTAGAATTACAATTATATGCAATTTAGCTTTTAAAATATCAGATAAATTTATAAAAATATACAAAAATTACTTTAACTATATTTTGGTATAAAGGTTGGAGTAAAAATAAATTATTCAACAAAATTGATATTTTTGGGGAATAATTACTAATTTTGTATTGTTAAAAAGGACAATTTAAAAAATATTTAAAAAATTGGAAAAAATACTAAAATCAGTAGGCATGCTTTTACATGCATACATATGTTATTTACAAAGTATTTTGTATATAAAAATGCATAGGAAAAAATTGGACATCAATGCCATTGTTGTTGCAGATCATTCTTCTCCAAGGAACTTTCTGAAATTCTCCACGATAGGCTCCATATATATCTTTTATTGAGTATTTAGTCATAGCAGCTACATCTGTTTCATGGAGGCCTATTTTTTCAAATATTATTTTCACTTTAAGAATCTTCTGTACCACCCATGAAGTTTGGGTAGTCTTAATCTCCCATACATCCCCTGTCTTGGTATAGTAAATATGGATCCACTTTACCCATAGGCAATCTTTCTTCCTGCATATGTTCCATAGAAGTTTACCAATAGCAGCCCAGTTCCATGTATATATGTATAAATATTTAGAACCCCCTGCTACTTTAGGAAGGCATAATCTATCCCAGGCAATCAGTGCCTTCTTACTAAGATCATTGCCTCCAGTCCACAAGAAGCTTCTGCAAGAGGCTTCAATCATCTGAATAACTTTTCTTGGCAGTACAAACACTTGTGACCAGTATACTTGAATAAAGTACATCACATATTTCACAAGTTGTATCCTTCAAGCATATGATAAGTATCTAGTGGTCCATGATTTTATTCTAACCAGTATCTTGTCTATTAGAGGTTTGCATTGAATAATAGATAATCTTTTTGTACTCCAGGGGATGCCTAAGTACCTAAAAGGTAGATCACCCTTACCAAATTGTGTAGCCTGAAGGATTAGATGTTGGATCTCCTGAGGGATACCACCAAAGTACATTGAGCTTTTCTCGATATTGGCACTTAATCTAGACACTTGTGAGAACTTTTGGAAGCACTGGACCAGCATAGTGATAGGCTCTAGTTCTCCTTTGCAGAATAGTAAGAGATCATCTGCAAATCCAAGTTGAATAATCTGCAGCTTTTTGCATCTTGGGTGAAATTTGAACTTTTTATCTTCATTGATACCCTTTAAACTTCTGCTAAAGTATTCCATGGCAAGCACAAAAAGGAAAGGGGATAGAGAGTCTCCTTGCCTTAGGCCTTTCTTAGCTGGAAAGGGTGGTAATGGTTCTCCATTGAGCAAAACTGAATAAGAGACAGTAGATTTGCAGCACATAATCTATCTGATAAACTTTGCTGGGAACTGGAGGCATTGTAGAACTTGCTCAACATATGGTCATTCTATTGAGTCATAAGCTTTTCTCACATTTATTTCTATCATACATCTAGGAGTAATACCTTTCCTGTCATAGCCCTTCACCAATTTATGGCTCAAAAGAGTATTGTCTGTGATTAATCTTCCTGGTACAAAGGATGATTGACTTTTGTCCACCAGATTGTCCATCATCCACTGCATCCTAGTAGTAAGGATTTTTTAGATCAACTTATATAGCATAGTGCAGCATGCTATTGGTCTGCATTCTGAAATTTTTATGGGGTTCTTGATCTTTGGGATTAGTGTAACAGTTGTATTATTTATAGCTTTGTATAGATTTCCATCAATGAAGAATTGGAGGAATGCTTCAGTGACCTTGCTTCCGATCATATTCCAAACTTTCTTGAAAAAGAATGCATTGAAACCATCACATCTTGGAGCTTTCTGATCATCAATACTCATAAGGGCTTGAAAAACTTCTTCCTTAGTAACATGTGATACTAGCTGCAATTATTGGTGTCTATTAAGAACTTTTCCACGTTTTATACCTCAGGGTCAATTGCTGGTAATTGGCTAGCAGCACTCCCTAGAAGTGCTTTATAGAAACTAGTTACTTCTATGGCAATGTCTTCTGGTTTGTGGATAATGCCTCCATTAGAATCACACAGGCTTGTAATTCTGTTCTGAGTCTGTCTGCTCCTTAGGCTGGCAAAGAAGTAGGCATTGTTCTCATCACCTAGTTCTAGCCATTTATTTCTAGATTTTTGCTTAAGGATACTTTCCTCCACTAGGCTCCATTTCTCTAGTTTCATCTTCACTTATTTCTCTTCTTCAAATAGGAAATTTGGATGTGTGTGATGGCCTTTTGTGTTTGGATCTCTTACAGTTCCTTTCTATAGAACTCCATCTTCTGCCCTATGTTTCTGAATTCTGCATGATTCAGTTGTTTAAATTCTTTCTTCATTGCCTTAAGCTTCCACCATATGTTTTGCATGTGCTGCTTTGCTGTAGGTTTATACCAGGTATTAGTCACCACTTTCAGGTAGTATGTATGACCTGCAAGGCAGTTCAAGAATATAAAAGGCTTTGAACTTCTTTGCACATCATTTTGTAATTGAACACACAAAGGAGTATGGTCTGAAACCCCATGATTTAAGATCATTACTTCAGTACTAGCGATTGTCACAACCATTTAGCATTTACAAGGGCTCTGTCTATCCTGCTCCAGATGCGACCATTTGACCAAGTATATTTCCTTCATATTGCTCGTAGTTATGTCATGACACTAGTTTGTATAAACTCATTGAAATCCCTTACTTAATTATCTTGGACTGGGTTTCCAAATTTCCTATCTTCTATATCTGTTATTGAATTGAAATCCCCGAAGACTAGCCATGGACTTTGAAGATGCCTATTTGCCCCTTTCAAGTCTTCCCATAACTCCTTCCTTGTCTTAATAGTATGCAGACCATAGACTTCTGTCAGGTGTAGTTTTAGATATAGTTGAGGAATGCTAAGGACTCCATGAATAGCCTGAGAACTCATATTAGTAGCTTCAAATTCCAGCCTGTTTGGATCCCACATAATTTATATTCTTCCTTTTGAGCTATATGTATAGTTTGCACACCATTCCCAGTTTGCTGCAATTCTGTGAATAACTCTGCTAGCATTGTTTTCCTTTAATCTATTTTCTAGTATAGCTATTAGTGCTATATCATTATGTACCATAAATTTCTTTACATCTTTCTGCTTGTAGACTTTATTTACACCCCTCACATTCCAAACTGTAATCTTCATTTACTTGGTTGTTTGGACTTAGGATCCCCTGTATCCCCCTGGTAACTATATTGCCCTTTCTCCTTAACTGTTTCTCCTATCTCAAAGTTAAGTGGACTAAAGCCATTCATCATATTAATGTCAGTATCACCCCTGGTGTTTGCTGTACCACTTTTTGCTGCAGATTTCCTTTTAGCTAGTTCCCAATCTGAAAGTTTCTCATTCTCAGTATTCCCTATCTTGCTTATCTGTATTACATTTTCAGTTGGATACCTTTCATCTTTTTCAACCCTGCTTGGCTCTGCTCTTCTTCTCCATTCCATCTTTTGTTTCTGTTGTTTTTGTTTTCCTTCTATAGCTTTCTGAGTACTCCTGCAACTATGTCCAACCTGAAGGCAGGTGTGACAATACTCAGGAATCCAGTCAAAGTCAATACTTTTCTCAAAGACATTACCCTTGGGATCCATAACTTTTAGCATTGTAGGCATATCTTTTGTAACATCTATTTCAACTAACAGCCTTGCATAGAAAATCCACTCAATTTTTGAGGTTTACTCATTTGCATATAGAAGTATTCCTAATCCACTTCCCATTCTGCTAAGTGAGTCCATACTCCAGCAATTCAGTGGCAAATTGAATAGTTTTACCCAAATAGGTATTGTCTGTAATACTTCCTTACTGAAATCAAAGTTAGGCGACCATGCTTTGACAATTATAGGTTTGTTTCTTATCATATATGGTCCAGACGCCAGCACAACATCCTTATCTTCCATGCTATTAAGTTTGACAATAAAATAGCCATCATTATGGAAGTATATTTTTGGTTTACTGATGAAATTCCACTGTGTGACAATAAATCAATCCAGCATACCAATTGAGGGAGATTCACCCACAACATATAGCACAATTGCATGTTTCCATGTCATTGTTTCACGATCAATCTCATTTGTGTCTAATTCAACAATTTTTTAACCATTTTTTTACTATTGGAGTAATAAATTTGAGGCTCATACCTCTAGACGCCAAATTGTTCCCAGCAAATAGGTTCACCCACTCCTTCTTCTGCTCCTCTACTGGTTTATTAGAAATTTGAGCTTCCACTGCCATAGTTTGTACCTCCTTCCTCAGTATCACCTTTTTGACCTCAATATTCTCCGCGATTGGGACTTTTTTCAGTAGTTTCACACTTTAAATCTGTTCACCTTTGTCAATTGGAGTGAATCTAGTTGAATTCACTCCATGCAAAGGTGGCCACATTTCAGTACTGTTCTTCAACTGTTCTATTGGATTCAACACCTTTTGCATGTCATCGATTGTAGCTTCCTTACTCGTACTTGTAAGTTGAATCACTCTCTTAGGTCTCCCCCTACTCATGCCAGCAGAGGCGCACGTTAGGCCACCGTCAATGCGCAACTGTCGTCACTATTTTTAGAGAGAGAAAGTAGAGAGAAGTCACAACAAGAAATACTTTTAATAATACTACTAGGATATTTTGAACTATTTATATTAAAATTTTAAAAACCATGTAAATACTATTAAACTATGTAATTGAGTTATATAATAAAATTTAAAAAAGCATGAAGTCTTGAAAATTAGGGATATTGATTTTATTTGGCTAACTTAATAGAGAAAAAACTATGTCAAGCAAAAGTATTTTAATACCTTGTCATCACTTCAAAACATACCCTTAGTTCCTATCATTTTCACCACAGAGAAATGCGTGCAAAAATATCACTAAAAGACCTCCTTGAAAGGGATATAAAGTTTGGTAATTAATCAATTTAATACGCACATATGAAACAAAATTAAAAACAACAAAGAGTTTAGTGATTCGTTGGTGTCACTGTTCAACTAATTTTACATACTTGTTTGCCATAAATTCTTGAAAATTTCACACTATTATTCGGGATGCAGATAAGCAGAATCTAGAAAGGAAAAAATAACAAAAACGAAATACACAAACAAAAGAGGAACAATCATCCGGTCATAAAGCATAGCTATTAACAATACAACAATAACAATCCAGTATAATTCCACTTAGTTGGATCTGGAAAGGGTAGTGTGTACGCAGACTTTACCCCTACCCTGATGTAGAGAGGTTGTTTCCAAATAGACTCTCGGCATCCTTTCCTCCAAAAACTTCCCACCTTGCTCTTGGTGAGACTCGAACTCACAACCTCTTGGTTGGAAGTGGAGGTTGCTTACCATCGTGAACAAAATAAAGTGGTATCTGGTTAAATTAAAAAAAAAAAAAAAAAAAAAAGAGAGAGGTGGGAAGGGGGAGGTTAAGAAATAATCCCTTGGTCATAGTTGAATTCAAACATCTATTCATTATTTCTTTGAGCCGTAAAAAGTAATATTTTTCAAAATCATTACCAAAAAGGAAAGTAACAATTAGTTTTGCTTTTTTGACAATTAATTTGAGAGGAATGAATAAGCTATGAAATATCCTAATGCTACACTTTTATTGGGCAAAATCCAAAAATTGGCCTTTTCGTGAAACTAATTGCATTCGCTAGCCGAAAGGTATATAAAATACGTATATTTTTTGTATATCATACGCATACATATATATAATATATATTTTGTCGACTATTATTTTTGAGAGCGGCTAAAGATGTATATTTCTCTTTTTGTACGTTTTTAATATAATATGGGCTTCTAGCATATCTGATCTTTACACAAATAGCAAACTAGATTCTATGTGTATACATAAATTATACATCCATCGACTATTTTTTAGTTTATGCGATTGGATAGGTGGCTATTAGGTTAATTCTTAATAGGAGTTCGACGGGAAGAAATTCAAAAATAGCTAGATTTACAAGTGGTCATTCAAAAATAGCCACAATTTCAAAAGTAATCAAAATTTAGCCATTTTTCATGTAAAGATAAATCTGAACGAAAACATTGTTCAAAATCTGGAAAATACTCCGGCATAATATACTGGAGTTCCGGTATAATATAGTATAATATACCGGTCCAGCATAATATGCTGAAAGTTCATATACAGGTGCTCTAATCTCCAGTTATTATGCTGGAAATTTCCGCACGATGGAGCTCCAGAATAATATACTGGAAGTTCATACATAGGTGCACCGATCCCCATTATATTATGCTGGAATTTTTCGTATTGCAGCAAAATAGTGGCTATTATTGAATAACTTTGCAAACGTTGGCTATTTTGAATTACCAATCCAAAAACAGGCTAACCCATGTTATTTTTTCGGTTGTTCTTCTAGGGCCTAAGTTATTGGTTCAAAATTGAAGAATTAACTTAAATACCTGCCCACCTAATGCTTAATTTAAATATAGACGATGGAGTTATAATATATGCTTAATTTATATATATTATATATGTGTAATTGTGTATATTCAATGTGTTAACGATATATATGACTGAAAAAAGTAAACAATAAATATGACTGCGTTTGACTGGACAATGCTTCATATTATAGGGTGGTAATATGGGCAAGACAAATTACAAAAAATATACAAATTTTATACATTTTTGCAGCTGACTAATATAAATAGCTTTGGCCGTGGGCTATATCGTGAGAAATTTAAAAATAGCTAGATTTACCACTGGTCGTTGAAAAATAGCCAAGTTTCAAAAGTCATCGAAATTTAGCCATTTTAAATCTGAGCGAAAACACTGTTCAAAATTCGGAAAAATACACCCGCAAATTTTACGGGAGTTCCAGCATAAGTATGCTTAAACTCCAGTAAATTTTACGGGAGTTCCAGGATAACTATGCTAGAACTCCCGCAAATTTTACGGGAGTTCAAGCATAATTATGCTGGAACTCCCGCAAATTTTATGGGAGTTCCAGCAAGTATAATTGTCCAGTATAATATACTGGAGTTTGGAGCACTGGTGCTCTAGTCTCCCGCAAATTTTACAGGAGTTAGCAAAGTATACCGGTCCA
>MU762469.1:63137-74333 GCA_026770625.1 Nicotiana glauca
ATAGAAGACAAGATAACAAAAATCAAGTCAAGAGGGAGGGGAGCATGCTACAGAGGATGCAACAATCCATATAACAAAAACCAACAAATAAAAAATGAAAATGTACAACTGCAATATCGCATAGAACAAAATATCAGAGTGACAGAACTGCTGTTTCTGCAATTTTTCTAAGTTTCAAAATCATCCCGAACACCTCCGAAAATACTTTCGAGCCCTCGGGGCTCCTAACCAAACACCCACACTAACTCAACAACATCCTACGAACTTAACCGTGCGGTCAAATCGCCAAAATAAAAACAAGAACGAGGAATCGAACCTCAAAATCATCACTTTTTCTTCGAACTCCATAAACTTTCATTTTTAGATATTTAGGTCCAAAACACGTCAAATGACGTTCGATTTCAACCAAATTTTACAGAAAGCGCTTAAACCATATATAAGACATGTTTTGGGCGTCGGAACCAAAATACGAGCCCGATACCAACACGTTATAATTCATTTTCACTTCAAATTTCTTTAAAAATTTCAGAAAACAAATTCTTTTAAAAATTCATTTCTCGGGCTTGGGACCTCGGATTTTGATTCTGGGCGTATGCCCGAGTCCCATATATTTCTACGGACCCTCCGGGACCGTCAAATCACGGGTCCAGGTCTGTTTACCCAAAATATTAACCAAAGTCAACTTTAATCATATTAATATCAAAATTTATCAATTTTTACACAGAATTCATATTTAAGCTTTCTAGTTATGCGCCCGGACTGCGCACGCAAATCGAAAAGACTAAAAGTGAGGTTTTTAAGGCCTCAAAAGTGCGAAAAGGAGAGAAAACAGGTGATGACCCTTTGGGTCGTCACATTCTCCACCTCTAGAACAACCGTTCGTCCTCGAACGGACAAAAGAAAGAAGTACCCGAGAAGGGAAAAAGATGAGGATAACGGCTCCGCATATCAGACTCGGACTCCCAGGTCGATGCCTCAGGAGGCTGACCTCTCCATTGGACACGCACTGAAGGAAAATTCTTCGATCTCAACTAACGAACCTGCCGGTCTAGAATAACTACTGGCTCCTCTTCATAAGAGAGATCCTTGTCCAACTGGACAGTGCTGAAATCTAACACGTGGGATGGATCGCCGTGATACCTCCGAAGCATGGACACATGAAACACTGGGTGCACGGCTGACAAGCTAGGTAGCAGGATAAGCCACCTCTCCCACTCGATCGAGGATCTCAAAGGGGCCAATGAACCTAGGGCTAAGCTTGACTTCTTCCCAAATCTCATAACGCGTTTCATATGTCACGACCCGGATATCCCACCATCGGGAGTCGTGATGGCGCCTACTAGTGGGAGCTAGGCAAGCCAACTCTTACTTATTTTTCCATTCTTTTCAACTCTTATTTTAGAACATTTAGTAATAATAATATGATTATAGCGGAATAAATTAATTTAGCTGAACACTTAGTAAATGTTACTAGATGTGATACAGAAATCCAAACATAATTCACTACCCAAGAACTGGTTTCATAATACTCACGAACTTCTAAGAATACTAAACACAACTGTTTGAAAGAAATATAAATTGTTTGTCTCGAATACATGAGATAACAGAATGAAAATAAAGATAGAGGAGACCCCGGGTCCTGCGGACGCCTGCAAGGCTACCTCGGTGTCTCGATGGTCGGAATGCAAACACTCGCACTACTACTGTTGCTGCTGTCCGAAACATATATCTTCGCAAAAAGAGCGCAGAGTGTAGAATCAGCACAACCGACCCCATGTGCTGGTAAGTGTCTGGCCTATCCCAGCGAATTAGTGACAAGGCTAGAACCAGACACTCACATAAACCTTTACAATTCAATATATATATATATATATACAACAAAATAGCAGGAAGCAACATTGAATATTTGGGAAGGGAAAACATGCTCTGGGGTAGCAACAATTTAATCATAAAATCATTGGATAAGAAGTGAAGCTGTACAATACGAAAGATAAGAAAAACACGGAACAAATCTACATATGAAATCAACATGCTTGGTCCATACTTCGTTGCGGCGCGCAACCTGACCCTCCGATTTTTATATTGTACCGTTGCGGCGTGCAACCCGACCCTTCCGATTATATATTTGTTAGTGATGCGGCGTGCAACCCGATCCTCATTATATTTATGCCAAGAACTCACCCAAACTATAAATTCAACTCAAGTACGAGGGGAGTGAAAAAAATTGCACAAGGTCCCCGACAAGGGAATACAACCAACAATTCAATTATCCCGGCAAGGAAAGATACAATAACTCAGTACCAAGGCTCAACAAATAATTCTTTCATATCGAAGTCGACCATATCTAGAATCAATAAATCGACACGGGTCTCAAGACCCCCAATCACCACAATACAAGACCGATGAACTCGATCAACCACAATAGAATCACCCACTGGCATAGACACATAAACAGAAACATCCAGTGGATCACTAGGCTAAACCAGGTACGGTGCAAAATAAGAAGACACGTACGAATATGTAGACCCTGGGTCAAATAGCACTAAAGCCTCTCTATCACAAATCGGAATAATACCTGTAATAACCACATCTGAGGACTCAGCCTCTAGTCTGGCTGGAAGTGCATAGCATCGGGGCTGGGCCCCACCACCCTGAGCCATATCTCTGGGACGATCAGCTTCTGGCTGGACTCTACCTCTGTCGGTCTGAGCTCCACCTCTATGACCTCTACCTCCACCTCTATGTCTCTACCCCCGCCTCTAGCTGGCTGGGCAGGCTGTGGAGCAACTGGGGCCTGAATCATAGCACGAGAACCCTGCTGATGCGACTGAGCACCTCTCAATCTCGGGCAATATCTCCTGATGTGACTAAGATCTCCACACTCATAACACCCATCTGAGTGCAGCAACTGAGAAAACTGAGACTAACCCTGCCGACCTGAATGATCAACTCGGAAACTCTAAAGTGGCGGTGCACTGATAGGTGCTGATGGTGCTCTGTACAACTGCTGATCAGAATAATACGACTGAGAACCACGACCACCTGAAGGACCATGAGAAGCCTGAAGAGCTGACTGAAAAGGCCTAGGAGGATGGCCTCTACCATAAGAATCTCTACCTCCAGACGAGGTACCACTGAATCTGCTTGAATTACGGGGCCTCTTATCAGACCCATGACCACCTCCCTGAGCAAGTGCCATCTCTATCCGGCGGGCACCATCTGCTGCCTCCTGAAATAAAATATCACCCCCGGCACTCATGGCCATCTGAACACGGATCGGCTGAGCCAACCCATCAAAAAACCTCCGCATCCTCTCACTGTCGGTGGGGAGTATCACAGTAGGATGTTGTGCAAGGTCAATGAACCGGGTCTCATACTGCGTAACTGTCATAATACCCTACTGAAGACACTCAAACTGCCTGCGAAGGGCATCCCGCTGAGTAATTGGGAGAAACTTCCCCAGAAATAACTCTGAAAACTGGTCCCAGGTCAATGATGGCGACCCTGCTGGCCTGGCTAAACAAAAATCCCTCCACCAAGTTTTGGCGGATCCTGCTAGGTGAAAAGTGGCGAAGTCAACCCCATTGGTCTCCAAAATACCCATAGTCCGAAGAACCTCATGAAAACTGAATATGAAATTCTGAGCATCCTCGGAAGGAGTGCCACTATATGTGAGAGTGAAGAGCCTGGTGAATCTGTCCAATCTGCATAAAGCATCAGCGGACATAGCTGCACCTTCACCGGTCTGAGCTACTATACCTGGCTGAACTACCACCGTTGGCTGAACTGCCATTGGAACCTGGACCTGGGGAGCTACTGGCTCCGGAATACGTATAGCAGGAGTTGGGGTCCCTTCTCCGACCTGAGATGTGGCTGGTGCTACTGGGAGCAAACCCGCTCTAGAAATGCCCTCCATAAAACCAACCAATCAGACCAAAGCGTCCTGAAGAACCGGAGTGGCAATGAACCCCTCTGGGACCTGAGCTGGGCCCACTTTGTTGGGGCTGGAACCTCCTCCTCAACATGAATCTGAGGCTCCGCCACTGGTGCTGCTGCTCGGGGCTGAGCTCTGCCCCTACCTCGGCCTCTAGGATGCCCTCGACCTTGGCCTCTGCCCCTAGCGGGAGCTGTTGCTGGGGCCTCAGGCTGCTGGTCAGTAGATGAAGAAGCGTGTGTTCTTGCCATCTGTGGAAGAACAAAGTAGAAATTTTTTTGTTAGCATTCGAAGAACAACTTCGCACGACAGGAAAGAATGAAAGCGAGATTTTTCATAACTCTGTAGCCTCTGGGGGATAAATACAGACGTCTCTGTACCGATCCCTCAGACTCTACTAAGGTTGTTCGTGAGTTGTGAGACCTATGTAACCTAGTGCTCTGATACCAACTTATCTCGACCCGGATGTCCCACCATCGGGAGTCGTGATGGCGCCTACTAGTGGGAGCTAGGCAAGCCAACTCTTACTTATCTTTCTACTCTTTTCAACTCTTATTTTAGAACATTTAGCAATAATAATATGATTACAGCGGAATAAATTAATTTAGCGGAACACTTAGTAAATGTTACTAGATGCGATACAGAAATCCAAACATAATTCATTACCCAAGAACTGGTGTCACAATATTCACGAACTTCTAAGAATACTAAACACAATCGTTTGAAAGAAATATAAATTGTTTGTCTCGAATACATGAGATAACAGAATGAAAATAAAGATAGAGGAGTTGCTGGGTCCTGCAGACGCCTGCAAGGCTACCTCGGTATCTCGATAGCCGGAATGTAAGCACTTGCACTACTACTGTTGCTGCTGTCCGAAACCTGTATCTGCGTAAAAAGAGTGCAGAGTGTAGAATCAGCACAACCGACCCCATATGTTGGTAAGTGTCTGGCCTATCCTGGCGAAGTAGTGACAAGGCTAGAACAAGACACTCACATAAACCTGTACAATTCAATATATATATACAACAAAATAGCAGGAAGCAACATTGAATATTTGGGAAGGGAAAACATGCTCTGGGGTAGCAACAATTTAATCATAAAATCGTCGGATAAGAAGTGAAGTTGTACAATACGAAAGATAAGGAAAAACACGGAACAACTCTACATATGAAATCAACATACTTGGTCCGTACTCCGTTGCGGCGCGTAACCCGACCCTCCAATTTTTATATTGTACCGTTGCGGCGTGCAACCCGACCCTTCCGATTATATATTTGTTAGTGTTGCGGCGTGCAACCCGATCCTCATTATATTCATGCCAAGAACTCACCCAAACTATAAATGCAACTCAAGTACGGGGGGAGTGAAAATAATTGCACAAGGTCCCCGACAAGGGAATACAACCAACAACTCAATTATCCCGGCAAGGGAAGATGCAATAACTCAGTACCAAGGCTCAACAAATAATTCTTTCATAGAATCAAATAAGAAGGTGAGATTATCAATTTAAGACTCACGGTCCTGCTCGACAACCAATGTATAGATACTTGTCACCATGCCTATACGTCAGACTCCACACACAACAATTAGCAGATATACTCAACTCCTATTCCCTCAAGCTAGGATAGATCAAACACTTACCTAGAAGGTTTACGGCCAACTCAATCCTTAAGCAATGCCTTTCCTTTTGAATTTGGATCCAATTCAATCGTATCTATACACAATTGATTTAATATCATTAATACTACTTAACAAACTAATCGAAATGGCTAAATATATTTTCTACAAAATTCTGCCCAAAAATGTGAAAATCGACCCCCGGACCCACGTGGTCAAAACACAAGGTTCGAACCATTTTCTGACAACTCATTCACTCACGAGTCCAAATATATAATTTGTTCTCAAGTTCGACCCCAAAACGAGGTCTAAATCATCAATTCTTTGAAAACCCTAACTATACCCAATTCTCTAATTTTCTACCTATTTTCACATGTTTAGGCCTAAGAATTTGATTGATGTTGATGAAAAATGAAGAAAACGAGTTAAACAATACTTACCCCATGAACTTTGGTGAAGAAATGCTCCAAAGATCGCCCCAAAAGCTGTGGAGAAGAGAGAGTTTGAGAAATGGGATATAATCCCGTTTCTATTCTGTTTTTCAAAAATTAAAATCACTGGGCGGAATTTGCTCTATGCGATCGCAGGGCCTGGGATGCAATCGCATAGAGTATGGTCTGATGGGCAGTGCGATCGCATAAGGACATATGCGAACGCATAGAAGGAAAATGAGGGGGCCTGACTTTGCTCTATGCGATCGCGGAGAAGCTATGCGATTGCATAGAAGGAATTCTAGGCCTCAAGATTTACTCTATGCGATCGCAGCAAGACTATGCGATCACATAGAAGGATTTTCTGGACAGAATGCAGCAGCAATTCTGTTGCATTTTCCAAGGCCAAAAGCACTCCGACACCTATCCGAAACTCACCCGAGCCCTCGAGGCTCCAAACCAAATATGCACTCTGACTCAAAAATATCATACGAACTTGCTCGAGTGATCAAATCGCCAAAATAACATCAAAATCAATGAATTGAGCCTTAAAATCCAAGAAATCTTTCAAATTTCATAAACTTCAAAATTTTCCAATTTAAGGCCGAAACACGTCAAACGACGTCCATTTCCAACCAAACTTTACAGGAAGTGCTTAAACCATATGTATGACCTGTACCGGGTGTCGGAACCAAAATGCGAGCCCGATACCATTACTTTTGATCAAATTTCATTTTCATTTTCCTTAAACATTTTCAGAAAACAATTTCACGGAAAAATTCATTTCTCGGGCCTGGGACCTCGAAATTCAATTCCGGGCATACGCCCAAGTCCCATATTTTTCTACGGACCTCTCGAGACTGTCAAATCACGGGTCAGGGTCCGTTTACCAATGATGTTGACCAAAGTCAACTTTAATCATATTAATATCAAAATTCTTCAAATTTTTCACATAATTCATATATTTCAACATAAAAACTTTTTGGTTGCGCGCCCGGACTGCGCACACAAATTGAGGCACCTAAAAGTAAGGGTTTCAAGGCCTCGGAAGCATGGAATAACTAAGAAAATAAGTGATGACCCTTTGGGTCGTCACATCATAGGCGACACTCGGAGCAAGACCCGCTCACCAACCATGAAAACTACATCCCGAACCTTACGATCTGCATAACTCTTTTACCACGACTGAGCCGAATGAAGCATGTCCTGAATGATCTTGACCTTATCCAAGGCCTCCTGAACTAAATCTGTACCCAACAAACGAGCCTCTCCCGGCTCAAACCATCCCACTGGAGACTGACATCGCCTACCATACAACGCCTCATATGGAGCCATTTGAATATTGGACTGGTAACTGTTGTTGTAGGCGAACTCTGCTAAAGGCAAAAATTGGTCCCACGAACTGTGACGACCCGGCTCATCGTCACGTGAGTTACCGTCCCGTTTCCCTCTTATTGTGTTGCTTCATGTTTTAATATCGGTATTAGAGCTGATCGGATAGAGTTGGGTTGGTTTTGGATGAAAATGAGGCAATTAGCCTCTTAGAAGAAAGCTTGTTTTAGAAAAGTCAACCGGAAGTTGACTATATGGTTAGAGGGCTCGGATGTGAATTACGGTTTTTTTTTAGCTTCAGGGGATGATTTGTGACTTAGGAGAGCGATAGGAATTGAATTTGGAGGTCCGGTGTAGAATAGGCTTGAATTGGCGAAGTTGGAAATTTGGCGAATTCCGGTTGGTAGGTGAGATTTTGATCCGAGGGTCAGAATGGAATTCTGAGAGTTGCAGCAGCTTTGTTAGGTAATTTTGGATATGTCTGCAAATTTTCAGGTCATTCAGACGTCGTTTGGTTGGGTTTTTGATCAAATATGAGTTTCGGAAGTTTTAGTTAAACTTAGGCTTGAATCCGTGGTGAATTGATGATTCTTGTGTTGTTGGACGTGTTTTTATGATTTGAACAAGTTCGTATGGTGTTTTAGAGTAGGTTGGTGCTTTTGGTTGAGGTCCCGGGGGCCCCGGGGTGATTTCGAAAGGTTAAACGGGAATTTTGAAGTTTTGCAACAGGTCTGCATTTTTGAAGCTTCTGTTATTTCCACATCTACGGAAAAAGGACCGCAGGAGCGGTTCCGCAGATGCAGCCAACTGATCGTAGAAGCATTCATTGTGAAGGGCGGGCAATTTCGCAAAAGCAGAAGATTTTCCGCAGAAGCGGACACCGCAGAAGTGGTAAGTGACCGCAGAAGCGGTCCTGGGCTTCTTGGATAATATCGCAAAAGCGGTCAAGCAGACCGCAGAAGTGGTCGCAGTGTGAGTAAGTGAAAAACCGCAGAAGCGGTCCCGCAAAAGCGGAAGCGGTACCGCAGAAGCGAAAATCGCTGAGGGGTTTTATGGAACAGTGTCTTCGAATTTCAGAGTTAGAAAAACATTTTGAGACATCGGGAGAGGCGATTTTTGGGCGATTTTTGAGAGATTTTGAAGGGATTCCATCAGGTATGAACTTGTAGCCTCAAATAATGTTGTTATGGTATAAAAACAAGGATTAAACACTGAAAATTCAAGGAATTTAAGGGTAAAAGTGGTGTTTAGGACTTGAAGCCTAAGAGAGAATAAATTGATGATTTGAGGGGTCAAATGGACTCCGATTCTTATGTATTTTATATGTACAGACTTGTGGTGAGACGAGGGTTCCGGAAATGTGAATTTCATAATTTTTTGAAAAGTGGGCTCGGGGCTCGGGTTTTGCCAACTTCGTATTTTTTGGTGTTTTTCGAGTTTTTTCGATTGGGTTATGTTCCATTAGCATATTTTTACATATCCCTATGGTTTTTATCAGATTCTACACGCAAGGAAATAGATACGAGAGGGAAAGGCTTGGCGAGCTAGATTATCGGCCGGCTAGAGGTGAGTAATACTTGTAAATGATATTCTGAGGGTTTAAAACCCCGAATTTCCACATCTTAGTACTGTGTTGAGGTGACTTGCACGCTGGACCTGAGCGTGGGGTAGAGCACCGTTGGGGATCATGACTTGGTCCGTCCCGGTTGTTGATTTTTACCGCGTAATTGTAAATGATTTGTTGTTATCATTATGACTTGGGCTCATTGCCATACTTGGGCCTTATTGCCGATTGTTTGAACTCTTTATGAACCATCATAACTGTTTCCCTCACTATTTGAAATATTATTTGAACTCAGTCCGTGTGATTTACACTGTTTTATGAACTCAGCTATATTTTACTCAAACTTGGAATTTTAACTGATATTTGAACCATCATTTGAGCTGAGTATTATTGTTTTACTGATGCCCGAGGGGCTTTTTGACTGTTTTTGGACTGATTGAGGCCGAGGGCCATATGTGAGGGCATGGGGAGTGATGTGAGGAGGCTTTCATGCCTCGAGTGATATGTGAGGAGGCTTTCAGGCCTCGAGTGTTATGTGAGGAGGCTTTCAGGCCTCGAGTGTATTGAGAGCAGGCTTTCAGGCCTCGTGTTGATATTATTCAGGCTTTCAGGCCTTATTGATAGCGCTTGGGCTGAAAGAGCCCCTCCGGAGTCTGCACACCCACAGTGAGCGCGGGGTACCCCTTTGTAATGAACAGTGGTAACAATGACACTGTCATATGTGTTTCGGTCAGGTAACAATGACTGAACAGTCAGGTAACAATGACTGACTAGTGGTAACAATGACACTGAAACACATTTTGGTCAGGTAACAACGGCTGACCGGTCAGGTAACAATGGCTGACCTTATTTGTGTATTCTCGTTTATTTGATTCCTTTCAATAGAATGTCTTGCTATGTTTTCATGGATTTCTACCGTTTATTTGGTTTTACTGCTTGAGAGAGCATTTTTTGTGCCTTTTTGGGATTTTATACTTTTAGTGTTATTTACTTTTATTACCACTGAGCTGGAAGTACTCACTTTACTCCCTACACCATGTGTGCAGATCTAGGTCCTTCTTCACAGGCTGAGTAGACATTCAGTGACCAGCGGGCTTGCTTATTCGGGAGAGTTAAGGTAGCTGCATGGCGTTCGCAGCCGTTGACTTTTCCTTTTATCCTTGTCTTTTATATTCCGCAATATCCAACATTTAGACAGTTTATGTAGTAGAATATTATTCTATTCTGTAGAGGCTCATATTCGTGACAACGGGTCCAGGGTTGGGCTATATGTTGAGTTTTTGCTAAACACCGGTATTCGTAATGGTACTTCCGTATTTTCCTTAAATGGCTTAATGTTTACAGTTTCACTTATCAAATATTGGTTGCCAATTGGGTCGAATATATGGTTTATGGTCGGGCTTGCCTAGTAGTGTGCTGGGCGCCATCACGATCGGGTTTGGGGTCATGACAAGTTGGTATCACAGCCTAGGTTACTTGGTCTCCCGAATCATGAGCCGATTTAGTAGAGTCTCGTGGATCGGTACGGAGACGTCTGTTTTTATCCTCGAGAGGCTGCAGAACCTTTAGGAAAAACTTCCCATTCTTGGAATTCTTATCGTGCGTACTTGATTCAGTTTGAGATAACTCTTGAAATTTCCTTCCACACGTCTGTGTGCGCACGTGAGCGCTCAGTAGTCTATGTTCCTTAATGGCTTGTGATTCCCCTATCAAGGGGCGAGAGGTAGTCTCCGTGTGTTCATGTTGGGCCAGTCTGGAGGACTTGAGGCCGGATCTTTACCTATGGCTTGAGCACCGAGGTGCTGATCGTGGGAGCAAGTGTCTTGAACTTCTATGTTCAGTATTGTCCTAATTAGCCGGAATGGCGGGTGGTTATCCATGTGATAAGTATGTTAGTACTGCGAGATGTTCCCACGTGATCTTGGTAGTGGCGAAGGAGTCTGCTAAATAATAGATGAACTGTTAAGTGTTCGTTTCCTATTGTGATCTATCGTGTAGCCCCGAGTTATGGGCGCGTGAATAATATTTTCATGTCTCTTAGTTTGAAAGTAAAGTACATTTCATATGGAGGTAGGAGCTCAGACTCAGAAAGACTAATTGATTGTGTAACATATATGATGGTGGAAGGTAGGTTGAAATATTGAAAAGAGGCGAAGCAAGGGGGATATCTCCTGTGGAGTGTCCTTAAGTGGTATGATCCTTATGTATAATTGAAAGGTATTTTATATGTGTTATGGTTCGAATAGGTGCAACGCATGTCCATGTATTAATTTTGATAATATAATACATGTAGTATTGGGATTTATGTTGTTGAT
>MU762470.1:2743-30221 GCA_026770625.1 Nicotiana glauca
TCCACTATTGATATGTATATTGAGAATAAATAATCGTTGGACCATTAGTGTGTGTCAAAGTTGACCATCTCGTCTCTACCCCTTCGGGATTAGGCGGGACACTCACTGAGTACACGTTGATTACGTACTCATACTACACTTCTGTGCATTTTTGTTGCACAGGTATATATACCGCTCTAGCGGCCTACTAGGCACGGCAGCACGGACGATTCGGGGACTAGGTGAGTTGCAGTATTCAAGGCGGCCCGCAGCTTTTAAAGTCCTTTCTAGTAACTGTATTTCTTTCCTGTCCATTGTATTCCGGACGGATGTTATGTTGTATTTTACTTCTCTTATCAGTAGTCGCTCATGTACTTGTGACGCCGGATTTCTGGGAGGGTTTACAACGGATTTGTTTTATTTATTATTATTTAAATTTGAATTTTTGTAGTGAACTTTTATTTATAAAAATTGAAAGGAAAAACCTAAGATTTTTCAAAAGTATTAAAAGAGGATTTAATTAATGAGTTAGTTGGCTGGCCTGACAGCAGTGTCCGGCGCCACCACGACCCTTAGTGGATTTTGGGTCGTGACACATTTCTTTCATAATGCATAAGAACAACCATCATAACCGGAGCGAACCTCCACAGTCCATAACCCAATGAACAAAGTGCCCTCCAGGCATAAATTCTCGAATTAATGATATTACCACAATCCTCATACTTGGTTTAAATATTTAATCAATCAAGTGACTACATGTCACACTTATACAATCTTCTTGTGGGACATGCTCCCACAACCTTCTGAAATGAATAACGGGTCCGCACATCCAAGCCAGCGGCCGCACTAACGCTGAAAAGCGATCAAGAATCATTAACCAGGATGCAAAGCCTATTTCGCCAAAACACCAATCTCAGGTAACGCTGAAGACAATACCAACTTACCTTAAATACCGAAACTCCTTTCTTGCTCATCCGAGATTGTGACATCCTTGTCCACACCAAGCTGTTACCTTCATCTTTACTTCAAATTTTATACCACTCACTACACCCATCATGCCAACATGCAATAGAACACGATTCTCATCATAACTCCGGAATCACTAATAGGTTAACACTTCATCATATAAAAACCTTCTTCTAGACTCACTCCAAGAGAACTATAGCCGCACATAGGTAAATTCTCATAACTGTAGTATAGGCAAACATCTAAGTAGTGGTCTAAGCGACCATAGCCCTCCCGGGATCCGCCTACACATAATAGGCCATAACAGAAGAATGCTTCTGAACAACATTAACTGCGGTGACCAACAAACCTCACACGTACTGCCACAAATCACATGCATAACTTGATTACGCTGAAGGAACTGGCCTCTACCACCAACATGCCAACTCAACTGTGGTTAGCCAATATATCTTCCTTCAATTTACCCTGATTGCCTTAGTAACAACAATAATTCCTTTCAACACATAACACACTCCATCCGCACTCACAATGAGTGACCTTGAACCGCGAGACCATGCTGTCTCAAATCACATGAACCATTTCATACCTTCCTTGTGCGCTCATTCGCACCCTCAACTGATATGCCCATTCTACTAATCCTTCTACGAATCTGAAGTCCTTTCTCATTTTTCTCTCAAGTGTTACACTGCAAGTCAAAGCATCATAGAACATTTTGGGCCTCCACTCATAAGTTGCTGCAAAAGCTTGATTCTCAATTGTACCTATAGGCTCGAAATCATTAGGCATCACACTTTATCTATTGCATTCACTAGGACCGTTGTTGCGAGCCAACTGCTCTGACTTGGCCCCGAATACAATCAATTCCATAAATCTTCTAGCACATGAATACCCCATTGGTGATGCACTTGGCAGAGTCCCTTCCCTTGGAACCCGCATCTTTACAAACACAATCCTGAATCCTTCCCTCAAGTCTGAACATGGGGTAATAAGGCCAACTATAGCCCACCTTTAATAATTTCTTTGCTCAAATTACCATTTATGATCTTTTCCCATAGCTGAAATAGCCCCTCAATACGCTAATAACCAGAAACCCATCAAGTAATCAACCATGCAACCCAATCATAGACAGTGTGACTCTCCCACTTAGCTCGAAGCCACTATTACACAACTCTAGAGTTCACCAGGATTCTTAATCTCTTATTGACATAACCTTGCGCCATCAACTGCCAATATTCTCTATATCTTACCATAGAAACCCCCTTTTATAATCAGAATCATCAATAACATCCGCACGACCGATCCTTTCGCTGCATAACCAATAAAATTCTTCGAAGAAGCTTCGCCAACTATACGACCGCTAACCTGCTCACAGGGAATAACCCACATGAGTCCGAGCTCACTTTCTTGTTGCACAAGTCCATTCACCCCTCGTGGACATCAATTAAATTTGCGGTAACATCCTCCCAATTCAAAGTTATGTTGTATCCTTCTTCTTTTCCGGCAGCTCCTTTCCGTTATATCCAATCTACTGCCATGCAAGAACCCCTACTTCAAATCAAATCCATGGACCCCAATAACCAATCACTAACATTTTCAATCGCTCCAAACTCTCCTTAAGGTACGTGGTCATCCCACTGCAAAGCCCATATGTAACCCCGCCACTCTCCCACTTTAGCGGAACTCATCCCCAAAATCGACTACTCGACCCTTGGCATATTATACTCGGCCTTCTAAAAATTTTAGCCACCGCCTGACACCTCCCACATGACTTTCCTCATCCTTTGCTGCTCAGGTGCTGCCTTAATAAAATCTATCTTCGGGGCACTTGACCCCACAATTACTGCTAACTTTACACCTTTTGGAAGATTATCTTTCTCAAATTGCCAATATTATAATTGTTGATTCAACCCTGAACCACCTTGCCTCGTGACATCTAACAGTCGCTTCTTCAATACTGACCTACAATATCCTGCTCCGGAGGAGAATTGTAGAAGATCATAACACCGGCAAATCTAGTATATCCAATAAGGACAACAATACCTCATCATAGAAGAAAATTTCGCCACGCTCGCAAATACCGAGTTTCGATACCTTGTCAACCCAAACCTGAACATTCTTTGCCCGATTTCCCTTCCCTTGCCGGAAGTAAAATACTGAATCTATGAATCACACACCGAGTAAACTTCCCTTCAAGTCATCCACTGCCCCGACACGTAGGCAAAATCCTACCATTATATCAATACTACGCAAAAATCATTCATAAGCATCATGGAAACTTGTGCCTAGCCTCAAAGCCCTCAGAAGTACCGTTACTGGACTGAAACAATAAAATATCCTTTCACAAGGCGACGATAATAGCCCAGGTGACTATACTGGAGAAACATCCCACACCATATTCATAATATCATTACAATTCTTCAATTCTCGATGAATAGCAAGCGCTTTGCATCGCGTAAGATCGAGTAGGAAGGAAACAAAGGCATAAGCCTCACAAGAATCAAATCGCACGATGAGGAATCAAGAAGGGAAGTGCTCCTAACAGCCCTACAGCCTCCCGAGGATAAGTACAGACATCTCCGTACCAATCCGCGAGACTCTACTAGACATGCTCATGATTCGTGAGAACCTAGGAACCTAGTGCTCTGATGCCATGTTGTCACAACCCAAAATCCACTAAGGGTCGCGATGGCGCCGGACACTGCTGTTAGGCAAGCCAACCAAATTACTTAATCAAATTCTCGTTTTAATACTTTTAAAATCTAGGATTTTCCTTCAAATTTGGTAATTTAAAAGATAATTGTCTTAATCAAATTTAAATGATAAGCAGTCATTACAAAATACTTCAAAACCATCACAGAACCCGGTGTCACAAGTACATGAGCAATTTCTAAGAAATCAAATAAAGTACAACAACTGTCAGGAACACAATATGGGATAGAAAATAAATACAGATAATTGAAGAGACTCTGCTGACTGCGGGTCATCTCGAAAAAATACAGCTCACCTAGTCTCCGTGTCAACCATGCCGCGATGCCACTAAGCCACTAGAGTTACATATACCCGTGCAACAAAGATGCAAAGAAGTGTAGTATGAGTACGAAAATAATGTGTACTCAATGAGTATCCTGTCAAATCTCGAAGAAGTACAGACGAGATGGTCAACTTCGACACTTACTAGTGGTCCAATAATAATATGGTGAAGATGTAAGGAAAACATGGATTTATCTAGCAATTATAACTCATAGAGCAAGAAAACAGGTAACACCTTCTCAAATAATAAGGAAATCCCAAGATTTACTTTTCATTATCTTTATTAGTTTATAGCGGGCTAGAAAAGGCAATATCAACTTCAATAAGTTTCAGGATAAGCAATGCAAGCATGCACATATTATGCCGAGGTCGACGGCCTGCTCCAACAGAAATATAAACTATGCA
Source organism: Nicotiana glauca (assembly GCA_026770625.1). Taxonomy (NCBI): domain Eukaryota; kingdom Viridiplantae; phylum Streptophyta; class Magnoliopsida; order Solanales; family Solanaceae; genus Nicotiana; species Nicotiana glauca. The sequence goes on from MU762470.1 coordinate 7,124, forward strand.
CTTGCCGAGGGTTGACGGTGCGCCTATAGATACATCTATTTAATCTGCCGAGGCGTTTGGCCCGTTTCATAAATAAAGACACAGATAGTCAATCAAGAAGTCCACGCGGAGTAATTATCCAATGAAAACAAATCCTCTTTAACCATTTAAGAAAAATGAAGTTTTATCTGTTTAGAAATTTGTTTACTAATTCGATGTGATTTAAGCAATTCAAGCTATCAATAGGTTCGTAAATAATCCAAGTATAGCATGCTTTTGGGTCCTAACTACCTATACAATAGCATAATAGTATCTACGCACGGACTCTCGTCACCTCGTGCGTACGTAGCACCCACAAATAGGAGCACATAATCAATTATTTCACCTATGGGGACAATTCCCTCTTACAAGGTTAGAAAGGAGACTCAACTCGCTTCGAAAATCCATACCCGGCATTCCATGCCCTTCCGAAGACTAGAATCGATGCACAACGCTCCAAAACTAGCCAATAATTATGTAAATCCATTAATATATGCTAAGGTACTTATTACAATCCAATTTATAATAATTCCTAACCCCGATCAAAAAGTTGACGAAAATGCCCTCGGGCCCATGTGCCCGGAATCTGAAATTTTTCGAAGATAAAGTTTACCCATAGCCTCACGAACTCAAATATATAATTTTCTCTAAATTCCATACTTAAAATCATGGTCAAACTCCAAGAATACTAGTTTTCTAGGTTTTCCCTCAAACCACAAGTTTTCTATAGATTTCATGCTCAAATCCATACATAATTTATGTATTTAACTCAAAATAGGTGGAGGTAACTTACCTTATCATTGATGATGAAAATCGTCTCTTGAAACCCTCCAAAAATCGCCCAATCCAAGAAAATATGAGAGGAAATGGCCAAAATCCGATTTTTAAAACCCCTCTCTGCCTCCAGCATTTTCCGTACTTGCGGTCCTTTGATCGCTTCTGCGGTTCCGCAGGTGCGGTCCAAATAACGCTTCTGTGGTTACCCACTAAGATCCCTTTTTCTCTTCTGCAACTCACCTTCCGCAGATGCGGTCCCACTTCTGCGGAACCCTAACCACATCTGCGGTTCACTCCAAGTTGCCCCTCTTCCACTTCTGCGACAAATCTTCCGCAGATGCGGTCCCGCTTTTGTGAAACCCTGACCGCATCTGCGGTCCCAGCTCTCCTCCGCCTATACCGCATCTGCAGCTTCCTGGCTTCTTCTGCGGTTCCGCGCCTGTGGCCAAAACCTCGCAGGTGCGGTTACACCAGATATCAGCTGCTTCAGCCTTTCTTCAAATTCCAAATTTGATCCGTTAACCAACCGAAATCCACTCGAGGCCCCCGGGACCTCAACCAAACCTACCAACCAATCCCAAAACACATTACGAACTTGCTCGAGGCCTCAAATCATATCAAACAACACTAAAATCATGAATCGACCTCCAATCCAAACTTAATGAATTTTAGAATTTCAAACTTCTATTTCCGATGTTTAAACCTACCAAATCATGTCCGATTGACCTCAAATTTTGCGCACAAGTCATATTCGACATTACAGACCTACTCCAACTATTGGAATCAGATTCCAACCCGGATATCAAAAAGTCCACTTTCGGTCAAACTTCTCAAAAATCTTCAATTTTCTATCTTTAGCCAAATGACTTCAAAATGACCTACGGACCTCCGAATTCCCTTCCGATCGCTCCCAACTCTAGAATCACCATTTGGAGCTATTCCAAAACTCGGAATCTCAAACAGACATCGATAACACTAGAATGCACTTCAAGCCAAACTTATAAAATTTCTTCCAAAATGCTAATTTCCACAATAAGCGCCAAAATGCTCTCGGGTCATCCGAAACCCGATCCGGGCATACGCCCAAGTCTGAAATCATCATACGGACCTGCTGGAACCTTTAGATACCGATTCCGAGGTCGTTTATGAAAATTCTAATCCTAGTTAATTCTTTCGACTTTAAGCTTCCGAAATGAGAATTCTCTTTCCAAATCAACTCTGAACTTCCCGAAACTTAATTCCGACCATGCGTACAAGTTATAATGCCTGAAATGAAACTGTTTATGGCCTCAACCTGCTGAACGATGTGCTAGAGCTCAAAATGATTGGTTGGGTCGTTACATTAAATGTCTCAAAACTAACAAGGTTGTTGGTGTGAGCAAATTAGCCAGGTTCTATTCATGTGGTTAGTTTTGTTGGTATGCGGTGATGAACGTGCAACCTTGCCCTCGGCCACAACATTATCCTCAAAAACCGAGCTCCACCTCCCAGAAATGCCCATCCTTACCAAGCTCCATATAATCCTCATTCAAATGTTCTCTAGTACAATCCGCACCCAAAAGGGCCTTCAAAAGGAACCAGTTCACCCCTATTGGTGAATCATACTCGGGCTTGTTCCAAAAGCTAGTCAGGCGAGGTCTGCTGCAGCCATTGGCCCCAAATCGGCCAAACCCCAAGTCCCCATCGCACCGAGTTGATGATAGAAGTGAATACCACTTTGGAGCAGTGGGACACAATACAGAAGACTGTTGGACCCTCAAAAAAGCAGTTGAAAATTTGATTGAAGCTGAAAGAATTGTTTTTCAGGATGAAGAAGCTCCTGATATGATAAACAATCAGTTGCCTGCCCACAACATCGGACCAATAGTCGAAATGATTTGTAAAGATGAAGAATTTGATTCGGCACTGAAGGCCATTGCCCCCATTGCCGAGACAGAAGAAAAGCCAAAAAATGGTCGCCAAGCCTGAAAGTTTTACATTAGACGGGAGTCTTAGTAGCCAGTCTTGCTATCCTTTCTGCGTCCGGATTATCCCAGGGTGTGATCCGGATGTTCTACTTTATTGTCTTACTTTCCGATGTAAACCCTTCTATCTAAAAAAAAAAGAAGACAAAACCAAAAAAAATAAAAAAAAAATAAAAAAAATAAAAAAAATAAAATCAAAAATCATTGTCCAGGAGTGTCTCTTTTCTTAATCTTTTTATTTTTTCTTTCTTATTCTCTTTTTAGTTTTGTTAAATACAGATTTCAATAAATGACATGCTTGCGGACTTCATGCCCAGATCCCAAAACGCTGTCAGACTTTAAAATAATGAATCAAGACAGAATGAAAAGAAGTTAAGTTTGAGGAAATAAAACAAAGAATTGGAACAACTAAAGAAAATTTGGTTCCAGATTGGAAAGGTCCTTACATTGCAACAAGAGTACTGTTAAAAGAGTGTGTTGTACTTGGGAAACATCGAAGGAAATGTCCTAGAAACAATTGGCAATGCAAATACAGTCGAAAGGTACTATGATGGATCCTCTATATAGTATTAGTGTTCTCCGATTGGGATGAAGAAGGCTTTCTTTCTCGCTACCCAAACACTATCAACCCTTGCTAACCCTTTGAGCTGGTTACCTTTCATTGATTACCCTCTTTGGAACCTGAGAGTGTTAGTAAAAAAAAATTAAAAATGAAGAAAAAGGTAGAAGAAAAGACAAAGAAAATAAAAAAATGACGATGAAAAAAAGAGAAATGAAAAAAGGAAAAAGAAGGAGAAACTAAAACAAAACACCAGAAAAACAAAATAAAATAAAATAAAATGTTTCCCTAAACTACGTTCGACTTGATTCCGAAAGGATACGTAGCCAGCCTCTCTCTAGGGTTCAGTCACACCAAAACAAAAATCCAAGTCCCCTTAAAAATGAAACTGGGGCAAAGTTATAATGGTTCGACGACGGTTCGCCAGAAAGGTTCCAAAGTTGTAATTCCATCCAAACTCTTTTAACCCAAATCCTATTCAAGTCCTTCCGATCAATCGGCGAGAATGTTCAAGGATTGGAGAATGCAGCTACTTGGATCTGATGCAGTCAAAATGAGAGAAATAAAATGAGAGAGTCTTATTGGTGAAAACCCACACGGGCACTGTGACGCGACAGTAAGCAGAGAAATGGAAAATGACAGTCTTATTAGTGAAAACTCGCAAAGAGAACTATCAGGCGATGGCGAGAAGAGTAATGAGAAAGTTTAGCTGGTGAAACCCGCAAAAGGCGCCGCTGATCGAAAAGAGGATCCTCACAGCCATCGGCATCGACAGAATCCTGGAAAGGTTCCTCGACTTCAAGGCAAATTTGTGATGAATTTCTGAGAGTTGGATGGTTTACACAGATCAGGCATCCAGTCCAAAAGGAATGTCATGTTCATTAAAGTCCGCATGTGCTCCGGATAAGTCATTCTTTCCTATCCCCGAAAGGGACACATCTTGTTTAAACTCATTCTCCATTCCATTGTTTGTTTTTCTTTGAATCTCTTTCGGTCTAACTCTGTTTCTGAAACTAAAACCAAGAAAGGATGGCAAGACCGATTTACAGGTTCTCATTTGATACAAGCTAATATGCAAAAAGGAGCCCAGCCTCATCGGGGCATCAAGTCAACCTCGACCGCTCATGGCAGCTGATGTTTTGAAATTGAAAAAATCCTGAAAAGAAAGGAAATCAAAGTCAAATGCCCATAAAAGCAAAATGAAGCTAAAAAGGTTGAGTTCCACGTGGTTAAATGTCTTGGCGAAGGTTTGAAAAGTGAAAATTTCTCAAATGCTCTGAAATTGAAGTTGGAAGAAAGAAGCCAAAAATGAAAGGCCTACGAAGGCAAAATAAAGTTGGAAAAGGTTAAGTCCCACGCGACTAGCTGTTGCGACAACGTTTGAGGAGCAAAAAGTTCCACAATGCTCTGAAGTTAAAAAAAATGAAGAAAAGAAAGTCAAAAAAGGAAAGGCCCACAAAGACGAAATAAGTTGAAATCTTAAATCCCCCGTGACACCGTTATGGCAAAGTCTGGAAAAAAAAAACAAAGACTCTCCAGGTCAGAAATGAAATTGGTCCTCAGGGAACGAGCAGTTGCAATTGAGATCTTCATCAAAGAAGCCGGGCCGAGATCAAGTGATTGAAACAATCAACGCCACAAAACCAACCACCGTTTCAAATTAACAATTGTTCTTTGTTTGAAAATATGAAACAGGTGCAATCCAAAGCAACCTTGCAAGAAGCAGGTGCAACCAAAGAGAAGCTGCGCAAGGGCTAGAAACAGCTTTGTAGCAATAATCAATCCAAAAGGGAAGTCTCCTCCAAATTCTTTCCTGCATTTTACTCATTTTTCTTAAATAAACAAAAATGAAATGAAAAAGAAGAAGAAGAAGAAGAAGAAGAAGAAGAAGAAATGAAATGAAAAGAAGAAAAATTCAAAATCATGGTAGCATAGGGTTTCCAATCTCTAGTTACATCCCTTCCAACACAGGGTCTCACTCCCTAGTCCCTGCCAGCATAACCTGGTAATCTTCTTCATAGGGTTCTACTCCCTAGGTGATCCCCGGCATAACCCGTGGACTTCCACGGCATAACCCGTGGACTTCCACGGCATAACCCGTGGACTTTTTTCTTTTCCAGCATAACCCGATGAACTTTCCCGGCATAACCCGTGGACCTTCCCGGCATAACCCGAGGACCTTTTTTTCCTCTTTTCCGGCATAACCCAATGAACTTTCCCGGCATAACCCGTGGACCTCCCCAGCATAACCCGAGGACCTTTTTCTCTTTTCCGGCATAACTCGATGACTTTGCCTGGCATAACTCGAGGACCCTTTTTTCTTTTCCGGCAGAACCCGATGATTTTCCCGGCATAACCTGCGGACCTCTCCGGCATAACCTGAGGAAATTTTTCTCTTTTTCGGCATAACCCGATGACTTTCCCCGCCATAACCTAAAGACCTTTTTTATTTCCCGGCATAACCCGTGGACTTCCCCGGCATAGCCCGAGGATCTTTTTTCTTTTCCGGCATAACCCAAGGACCTTTTTTGTTTTTTCGGCATAACCCGATGATTTTCTTGGCATAACCCGTGGACCTCCCTGGCATAACCCGAGGACTTTTTTTTTCTGCATAGCGTGATGACTTTCCCGGCATAACCCTTGGACCTCCCCGGCATAACCCGTGGACCTCCCTGGTATAACCCGAGGACCTTTGTCTTTTTTTCGGTATAACCCGATGACTTCCCCGTAAGGTTGTCTAATGGGTAGGCCGGGCCGAGTAGACCTTTTTTTAACTGGAAGGTTGGGGGTACGTGCCGATTCCAGTTAATTGTTAACGGGTTTAACGGGTTCGGATTTATCCAGGTAAAAAGTAACCCGTATGGGTAGGGGTTTACTGGGCCGGGCCGGGCCGGGTTACATGTATTTTAGTTTTTTTTAAAAAAATTTGGTACACGTATTGTAATTTATATAAAATATTAAGTAAAATATATAAAGATAACAATGATTATGGAAAAAAATTGCACTTATAAATTGCAAGTGCAACATGTATTTCAATTTTCAATTTTCAAAATTCAACTCTTACAAGTTACAACTTACAACCAAGTACTAAATTTGACAAGTACTAAATTCAAAGGTTTTATATTGCCATTGTAAGTTCTTCATAATCAATATGAACTGATTGTCCTTCTTCTGGAGTGTTAAATTCAGATGGGTTACCATGTGTTAATATATCTCTAAGTTCCTCGTCTTCTAGGCTATCAACATCTTCACGTCCTTGATTTCGTCGTTCCGATCTAAACCAATCTCTGAAACATACTAAAACTTCCAAAGCACTGCTTCCCAATGAGTGACGGGTGTCTCCAAGTTGTTGTCTTGCTTGGCTAAATGCACTCTCTGATGCAACAATTGAAATTGGAACATTCAGCATGTCCCAAGCCATAGCGAAAAGAATAGGAAATTGCTTTCCATTCTCATGCCACCATCCCAACGGTGAAAATTCCTTTGTGCGAGGCTCTTTTTGCTTCTGCAAGTAGAATTGAAGTTCATCAATATTCCTGCTACTGATTTGAGTGTTAGAAAATGTAGAAAAAATATTAAAACTATCAAGTCCTTCTTCCTCATCCACAGTAGCAGAAGTGGTACAGTGCATAGTGGAATTAACATTACCTATAGTACGAGCAACATCATCGATTACATTTGCATAATAATTATATAATTGTTGTAAATATTCATTTAGCTTGTTCATAGAAATATATAAATCTGGGGTTTCAGTTGGTCCAATCTCCATATAAGTATATAAAGCATTCATTAATTGGTGACAATCAGAAATCTTAATAGAAGGCTTTAAAACAACACCAATTAAGTAAATCGGAGGAATTGGAAAGAAATATTTTTTGAATTTTGGTTGCATTTTTTCCACAACATCTTATATTTTTCTTTCTTCTTAAATTCCAAGAGTAGAAAAGAAATTTCAGCTATATGTACTAAAGCCATAGTAACAGTCGGGTAATATGCTTCAGAAAACTCAACAGTAGCTGTATAAAATTTATGTAAAAATTTAACAACATCATTAATGACCTCCCAAGTAGCAGTTGTTAACATACGGCTTGGATCAGTACAATGTGCATTAGCAACTTCAGTTATTGGGAATCTATATTTGTAGCAAACTTTTAAAAATATATATGTATAGTTCCATCTAGTAATAATTTCGTCTGGCATGAATCGGGGTTGAAGCTTATACTGGACACACTTATTCTTAAATTCCTTTATTCTAGATTGTCTATTATTTCCTTGAATAACACCAACTGCTCTTCTAACATGAGTAATCTCAGTTGAAAATAAATCAAGACCACTTTTAACAATTAAATTATAAACATGACATGCACACCTAACATGAAAAATTTCATTAAGAGGTGGTTGCAAATGCATTTTTAATATTGAAATTGCGGCATTGTTGTTAGAAGCATTATCAAAAGACATACACAATACTTTTTGCTTGAGATTATAAAATTCAACAACTTCACAAATAGTACTACTTATAAATGCAGCAGTATGACTCTGATCTTCATCATATCTAAAAGCGATAATACATTTTTGCATACAAGTAGTATCATCTATCAAATGACATGTAATTATCAAATAATCATTTCCATTAACAGCATGGCCAATATCAGAAGTTAGAGAAACTCTACAAGAAAGGTGTCTAAACAAATAACGTATGTATGTTTGATATTGTCTATGAAGTCTAAAGATATCAGTTCTACAAGTACTTCTAGGGTTACCTTTAAATAAAGGATTGTAAATCCTTTGAATATACATAATAAGATATGATGAAGAAGCAAAAGAAAAAGGTAAACAATACAAAGCAATCATTTTTGCTAACTTCTCATCATCCTTCATTTTATCACATTTCATAAGTCCTCCGATAGTAGGGTTAAGAGTTGTTTGATTTCCATCACCATCAGCACCCCATTCTATGGGATGTTCCAATTCTCATATGTCTACTAAGCGTCCCAGTCCCCCCTAAATTTCCTCCAGTCAAATGTTTGAAATCATATTTACAAAGTTTGCATCTAACTCTATCAGTACCTTGAATTATTTCAAAAAAATTTCAAACCTTACTTCTTTTTCTACGATTAGTTGTTGGAGCCACATGTGGTCTACTACTAGTGCCACGACCACCATCCCTTGTAGCAACTCCAATACTACCAACTCCAGCACTAGTAGGTATTGTGAGCACGTGATTTTTGTCCTATATATGAATTATTCCCAAAAATTCAAACAAAATAATATTTTTCATTATTTTACAATTTTGTGAATTTTGTGTCATTTTCTGTTAATTATTTGCATTTTATTTGTACATTTTAATTCATATGAAAAATACAAAAATACATTTGGCATTTGCATTTAGGATTCAACTTCATACTTTAGGATTAATTAGGGGTTAATTTGTTTTTAGAATAATATATAAAGAAAATAATAAAAAAAATAGTCCACTTTAGCATTTTTAATTGTTAATTGTTGAATTTGTCACAAAATAGATTTTAAACAATTTTAGGAGTTAATTATTTTAACTTTGAAATATATTAGGACTTTATTTTAATTTTTGCATTTTTATAAAATCAGAAAAAATACAAAAATACAAAATAAAATACTAAAAATAGATAAAATAAATAAAAGGAAAACAATTTAAAAAAGTGGTCTTAATTGGAGACCAAATTTGGGCCATCCTATCTGCCCAAACCCAGTTTTTTCTTCACAAAAACCCGCCCAACCCATCACTTGACCCGGTCCAGCCAACCCCCGAATCCAAACGACGCCGTTTTGGCATCAGGTGATCTGAACCGCCCATCATCCCAATCCAATGGTCCAGATTGGTTCAAGCTTTAAATAAAACTGTAATAAAACTTTATAGATTCAGCGACCATCATCACCCTCCTCGTACCCCCTGCCCTTTCAATCTCCGTCGCCGGCTCCGCCCAACGCCGCCGACCGGGAATCGTCGCCGCCGCCGGCCCACCTCCAAATGCCACCAAAATTACACCCTAGAACCATCTTTCTCTCCTCTTTCCAACCCCCATGTTAGTTTTTCTCGAATCCCATTCAATCGGTTCGAATCTCCGATCGAAACTTTTCCGGCCACGATACCACCTTGTCCAAATGACACCAAATTCACACCAGTTGTTCACCTCCCTCCCTACATCATGAATACATGCCCATTTCACTTCAAATGTTTCCCGTTCGTTTCGAATCTTCAATCGAAGTCTGACCAAGAAGCCTAAGTGAATGTAATTTGGGGATAAAGGGCATCTGGACCATAATAATCTTTAATTAAATGTTTCCTCATGGAAATACTTAATTAGGGATGATTATGGTTTGAATTTATTAGGACAGATTACTGGGCGGATTGAGGTATTTTGTTCTCTCTTCTTCCTGTATTTTCCTGTTTGTGTGGATTCATGGATGTTGCTCTCTGAGTTTTATTTTGGTCGGAATATTTGCTCTAGTTTGTTTTAGCTTTAATTTAATTCAGAATTTAGTAAATGTTTTATTAGTCGGATAGTTTCTTTGCCCTGTTATAATCCATTCTCTTTTAACTTTCTGTTGATTGCTGCTGATTTGTCTTTTGGTTTCGTTTTAAATTTATGATTTGTGGTGTTAGTTTAATTTGGTTTCAAACTCGTTTAGATATGTGTTTTGCCTCATTAACCTTAGTTCAGTAATTGATCATTTTGTTTTTGGATAATGCTGAAAAAATATGTTTAATTGTAGTCAGGCTTTTGGCCAACTAGTGTTAAGGGATTGGTTCAGTTAACTGGGGGGTGGGTTAGTAATTCCAAGGGCATTCAGGGGTATATGGGTACTTAGGGCTGGGCAGAAATGCTGTAGATTATATATGAAGTTCCTAGAACCTTCTAGATAGGGGTAAAATTAGAAATTCAGAAAAATAAATGTACTTACTTGAAGCACAAGTCAGTAAACAAAGGTGGAAAAGTTAAAACTAAAAACAAAAGAGGGATTGAAATGAAAAGAAAACAAAATCTGAGTTGCACTTCATTGTTGCCTATAAAAGGCATCACAAATGCCTTGATTACAAAGTTTTTGAACCCCAAAATCCCTCCCCCCAAAACCTCTCCCACAGATCTGAAATTTGAATTTCAAACTTCAAGACCAAATCTGAAGAATTCTTCCTCGTTTAGATCTTAGTTCATTAAAGAAAAACAAAAAAAAAAGCAATAGAAAATCAAAAATTACTGTTGCATTAGTTTCCTTTAGAACAATTGCGAATCCTAGTTGTTGGCTGGCATTTTCTAGTTTAATTTCTGGTGGTGGAAGTTTTCAGGAGAGTTCTAGGTGCATTTTCGAGTTCATTGGATGTCAGTCAGTTATTTTGGTTGACCTTTTTCCTGATTTGGTATTAAACACTTACTGAATTCATTGGAAGTTGTTTCTGGGATAAGGCTACTGGTTTTTATGGCTGAAATTTCAAGTTAAAGTTGCTGTGACTTCATGTTGCTAACACTGCCAAATTGCTGCTGACTTATGCTCCTTTACTGTTTTTCAGTCTTCAGGTACACTGTTGGTCCCTTCCTCGATGTACATGAACATTTTTGATCCAGTAATGAAGCACTGCACTCCATGATTCTGCACACTGTTGGACACTATTAGCTTAATATATAGCTATCTTCAGTTGCACACTTGTGTATTGACCTTCATTTGCATACTTGTTTTGCTTACTTCTGGACTATTTTGGATAATTAGGACTGTTGGCGTACTATTATAATTGTATCTGTCATTAGCCTTGTTAATTTTGCTTATAGTAAGTCCCTAAGTGCTTGAATGATAAGAACGATTCGCAGGTGTTAGCTACAATGCGTTAAGTCAAACCTGCTATCACTGAAGTTAATTTGAAATTGCGTTATTAGGTTGTTGTGAAATCCAGTGGTTTAAGGTGTTGATACACTGATTTGCATTTCTGTGTTTAGAAGTTGTTTTCAAAGCAAATGAATTAGAAGCCAAGTATATAAGTATACAAACATCAGCAATCAACAATTCAATTAGAAGCAAACGCATATGATAACTGGACCTTTCATTTGAAAGTAAATACCACTACCAATTAAGTTCGTATAAATCAAGTTCATCATTTATGTTTAGCACTGCATCGCAGCTTTCTTTCATTACTGGAATCCAGGGGATAACGATTTTGGGCTTACTATGAGCCCATTCCGAGTAGTCTGCATGAGCTGTAACCAAAACATGGGCTGGCCTTCAGAGACTCAATACGAGCAGCTTGTTCGTTTGCCCTCAAGTTGATAGCTTACAGGCTTGGGCCAACGGTTCAAGGCCCAAAACTGTTACAAATCAAAAACTAAAAAACTATATTAGGAATAGGGAATTAATTCGTAAATATAAATTTGGGCATTCGAGTTAGGTGGCGGGTTCAAACTAGGAGGGTCCTCCCTTTTGTTTGAATTCGAACTTGAATTCGAGGCTCAAATTTATAAATATAAATTAATTAAACCCTTTTTGAGACATAATAATAAGTAGAAAAATCGTAGTTTCTTTAAGGTGACCTTTAAATAAAGTGAGACGAGCCTCGCCAAACAAAATATGCAAATTGCGGGGCCCTCATTAATTGCTCAATTAAAAAAATATACTTAGCATTCGGAGCGTGCCGTTTAGTGAATTTCACGGCCCTTCGCAAAGTTAAAAAGGCGTTAGTCACCTTAGGCACGCTTTTAATAATTTTACCTTCTTAAATACGAGTGCGCATTTCATGCGACCCAAATCCAAATCTCAAAACATCGAATACGAATGTGTCGAGGATCCGGGTGCATTTCATATGACGTGATCCAAAAACACGTTCTTAAACGACGTTCACTTTCTTAATAATCGACTAAAAGTGGAAAATAATTCTAAAATTGCACTATAGGTTTAGATATATAAAAATCAAATTTTAGCCAAATATTGCAGTTGAGTGACCGTGCTAGAACCACGGAACTCGGGAATGCCTAACACCTTCTCCCGGATTAACAGAATTCCTTACTCGGATTTCTGGTTCGCGACTGTAATATAGAGTTAAACCCTTTCCTCGATTCGAGATTCAAACCGTTGACTTGGGACACCATAAATCTCCCAAGTGGCGACTCTGAATCTTTAATAAATGAATCCCGTTTCGATTGTCCTTTAATTGGAAAAACTCCCTTTATCTATACCCTTCCGGGGGTGTAGTGACGAAAAAGGAGGTGTGACAGCTCTGGCGACTCTGCTGGGGATAAGAACCCAGAATTTCGGTTCAGGGCTCAAGAATTCAAGCTCAGTTAAATTGTTGTACTTGGCTTTATCTAATTTTTCTATGTGTTCCATGCTAAATGTGCTAAGTGTTTTGCCGTTTTGATATTTGTTGAAACTGTATATATAAATTTTCGCGAATCCCTTCTTCTCTCTGAGTCTTCTACATCATGCAGAAGGGTGCACTTCGTGTAGCTTCTCTTATGTTTAGAGTCTTTTTCCCAATTTAGAATGAGGTTTGTATAATTTGCAAAGCCGACGGAGCTTCTGTATCCCCGGTACGCTGCCTCCCCCTCGGCTTGATTTGTCCACTCGGGTAAGCCAGGTCTAGACCAATAAACCTAGGGTTTAAACCTAAAAGAACAATAACCTCATGCCAGATCCCTAGTAGGACGCTTGTTTGCATCATGTGCATTTGAATTAGGGGACTCAACATAGGGGTTGGGTCCGTCTAGGACAGGTGACCTGAATTGAAATGACCATCCTGATGCATCTTACGTGCTACTTGCGCATTTATTGGCCCGACTTTGCATGTTGACCAATATAATGAGTGAAAAATTATGGAAAATAGCAGTGTTAGGACAAAGTGAGGGAAATCATTTGTTTGAATAAACAAAAAAACCAATGCCCAACTAGCGTCGAAATGTTGCTGGAATTTTAAAAAATGAAATAAAAAAAAACAAACAAAAAATATTTGTGCAAAACAGCTTTGATTTTGGCAAATCTGTCCGAACTACGCAGGTTTGATTCTCACCGGATGTGAGATACGTAGGCAACCATCATCGGGTCCAACCTCCCCTTTTGCAAAAATAGCCCAAAAATTTTAATTTTGTCATGAATAAGTCGGGTGACGCCATTCTTGGCAAAAATAAGCCGAATGTCCCTAAAAGTATGCCGGAAGGCTGCTTTTGCAAGAACAGCCAGTTATTTTATAAAGATTTTGGTCGGTTAGCCAACGCAGCCTTAAAATTTTCGTCTCCGAGGTACTGAAAGGCCGTGTTTGCAAACCCAGGTCTTTTATTTTTATTTGAAAAACAAGAAAAAAAGTCATTGGTCAAGTGAATACCGTTTGGATTTTGGTCAAAAGAAGCCGATCCAGCTTCGGCGGCGTCCTAAACCGTTCTTGCCGAAATAGCCCTAGAGTATTTTTCAGTTGTCGAAAGGCTATTTTCGTAAAAGAACAGGAAAGTTTGTGAAGTGTCATAAAATAATCCTCCCTGGCCTCAAAATTCATGGAAAGGGCCACGTTTGCAAGAACAACCATTTGGTTAAAAGTGGCACGTAGGGGAAAGAATCTGTCAATTGGTTCTTGAGTTTGTATTTTGATTAGAGTATGTGGGTTGTTTAATGTTCGAGTCTGTATCTCGTCTTTTCATCAGAATCTGTTAGTTTTGTTTAAGTTTGTAAGTTTTTGAATCACTGTAATCAAAGTTTGTTTTGCTATGAAAAATTGAAAGTTCCAAAATACGTTTTATTGTTTTTACCTTTTATCTACAAGAACTGCGCTCGGTCTAATTCGTGCGGGGTCATGATACGTAGGCAATCCACGTAGGATTCGACCATAACCAAAAGAAAAAAAAGGGAAAAAGAGGAAAAACCACGAAAAGGCAAAAGAAAAGAAAATAGCGAAAAAAACAAGAAAGAAAGAAATGAAAAATCAAGAAAGGGAGAGAATAGGAACGAGAGGTGAAAAGAAGAGAAATAAAAAGAGAGAAAAAGAAGAAAAACAAAGAAAGAGAAAGTTTACAATTGGAAATAAGGAAAAGCCGGGATGACACATGCGACCGATCAAAAGCTGTTACCAATGTGTTAAATGCCCTAACGCTAACGTGGTGGTTTCATTTTGTCATGTCATTCCAGAAAGGTGGTTGGTTTATGGTTTTAAAGCGGTAATTCTTCGTTGCAACACAAGGACAAAAGCCAATGGCGAACGACAATAGAACTGAGTTGGTTGATACCGGTGCCCGACATCAGTTGGTTGAACAGGATAATGAGTTGGGTGAAGAGTTGCGGATGTTAAGACAACACATGGTAGACATGTATCAAGCCTGGATAACTGGGAAGGCACCACCCCCGCCACCGCAAATTTTTCCAGATGCTTCCCTTACCCAAGCTCCAAACACAGCGCCAAATGATCCTCCATATTCCCCAGATACACCCGCTTATCACAATTTTCCCAACTACCCTAATAACTCCATCACTTATCCTCCAGTTACATCTCCCCGAAATTACTCCTATGTCATATCCATTACCCCAAACAATGAATACCCACTCAAAGCTCACAATACCCAATATCACCCCCAGAGGGTGCCCGCAAGGTCCTCAATTCATACAACAAGAGCTTCCGGGATGAGCAGCTTCATGCTAGAAAAGAAAGGGTTACGGAAAGAGAAGAGCGAGATGGGGTACCAAGGAAGTTAAAAAGCACAGGACAGTCCTTCAGGGACAAGCAAAGAGTGGAAGGCTAGGGCAGCATGCCCGCAGAGTTCAAAGTACCAAAATTTAACTTGTACGATGGGCGTGGAGATCCGGTGGCCCACCTGAGGGTCTATTGCAATGAAATGAGGATTGTTGGGGATAAAGATGACATAATGATGGCATATTTCAGTGAAAGACTAACTGGGGCAGCCTTGGACTGGCATACCCGTCAAGATATTGATAAATGGCTTACATTGGGCGACATGGCTCAGGATTTTGTCCGATATTTTCAGTGTAAATCGAGTGTTACATCAGACCGCTCCTCGTTATCTAAAATGGAAAAGAGGCCGGAAGAAAGCTTTAATGAGTTTGGGCTCAGATGGAGGGAGCAAGCTGCTCGAGTTAGTCCTCCAATTAGCGAAGAAGAAATGGTCAAGCTTTTTCTACAGGCCCAGGGACCCACCTACTACAGTCATTTGATCCCGACCCTGGGAAAGCCTTTCAATGATGTGTTAAAAATGGGGGAGCTAGTAGAAGAAGGAATCAAATCAGGCAAAATCGTGAGTTGTGCGGAAGCCATTCAAAAAGTGCCTGTAAGCTTGGTTGGAAGAAAGAGGAGCAGAAAAGACGATCCAATAGGTCTTCTTGATCAACACTTCCAGCCTCGACATCGTCCCCGTGGTTATCTTTGTGCACAAAACTTCCAAAATCGCCCATCACAGTACCCAGCTCCTCGAAATACCCATCTACCCCCGCGAGCTTACCAAAAACACCCCGAATCAGGTTTTCGGCCCAATCCAGTATTTAAGGATGAGAGGTTACGAAAGAAGAAAACATTTACTCCATTGGGAGAATCATACGCCAGTCTGTTCCAGCGGTTAAGGACACTGGACATGTTGAAGCCGATTCAGATAAAAGTGCCAAACCCTCCTCCAAAGAAGTTCGATATTTCTCAGAAGTGCGCATACTGCTCAGATGCCCTGGGGCACAACATAGAGAAATGTTGGAATCTGAAGAATGCAATTCAGATGCTTATTGATGCAGGCGACATTGTCATGCAAAGTCCAGATGCAGCAAACATTGGCCAAAGTCCATCTCCTGTGCATAATGAGACGCATATGGTGGGTATGATTGATCATGAGAATGAGCCAGCAGAAGAAACCCAGAAGCAGTTTGCTCTGAATAACTTGATGAAGACTTGTAAAAATTCTAGTAGTCTTGGCGTGAAATTCAGTGGCTAAGACGCAGTGCTGGGTAATTGGGAAGACACTCCATCTCTTGGAGTTTTGGTGGTTTATTTTGTTGTCACTTCTGTTGTCCGGGTTACTTCAGGGTTGTAATTCGGATATTGTCTTGGACTCAAACCCTTCTATCCTTTCACTTTGCCTTGTTCGCCTGCTCGTAGTAGCTTGTGTAGTGCTGTCTAGGTTTGTTCAAAGATTGTAACTAGTCTAGTTTGCTTGTTTTGTTATTTAAACCCTTTCACCGTCAGTCTAATGCAATTCTCTGTTTCCTGCCATTTCCAGTTCATTTTATTTAATTCTCTTCTCCTTTTACAATTCTTTTCACGCTGGCTCTCGTGACATGACATGCACGTATAATTCTCAACCTGCTTTTTAAATGTGAGCTTAATAATGAAGCAATGAAACAATGTTGACAATGTAAGGATGTTCGAGGGAAATAAGTAAAGGCATTCTGAGATCACTTCAAGCCCAAATCAAGTGAAACTGGAGGCAGATGGAACATAAAGAAATACTATTAAAAAGCATCATGCCGCATCGATTTGAAGCCAAAGGCAAGCTTTCCCCAAGCTTACAGGGACCATTCGTGGTACCGAGACTGTTGTCCAGTGGTGCTAGGTAATTGACAAATACAAAAGGAAAATACGTGAATCAATCAAAAGGTATTATGTGTGTTTTCCTCAGCTTGTTTAACTGTGTAGTTTGTACTTGGCATGTTTTGGAGATGGGAATGACGAAGGCATTTTATTCTGCTATCCAAACACTTTATCCTTTGTTACCCCTTTGAGCTTCAGTTATTTTTTTGCATACCCCTCTTTCGGAATCAATAATAAAACTCATAATCCCAAGCGGGGAAAGTAGGTGGAGAAACAAGAGAAAAACAGTGAAAAAGAAAGGGAAAGAAAAAGAAATGAAAAGAAGAAAAAAAGGAAAAAAAAGAGGAAAAAGAGAAAAGGGAGGAAAAACAAAGTACAAGAAGAGAAGAGAAGAAAAAGAAAAGAAAAGAGAAAGGCAAGAAGAGAAAAGAGAAAGAAAAGAATGAAAAGAAAGGAAAAGAAAGTGGAAGAAAGGAAAAATCACTACAACAAAGGTAGTCGCCTGAACTACGTTTGACTTGATCCCGAAAGGGTATGTAGGCAGCCTCTCTCTGAGGTTCAGTCACACCAAAATAAAAATTGAAAAGTCCCCAAAAGAGAAACTGGGACAGAAGTTATGGTTTTTGTGAGAAATCTGATTTCGAAAGTTGTAATTGTGAGCCCATGATGAAATTGTTTTTAGCCTTTGATACCCTTCTTTCTATTCCCGTCCAAAAGCCTGCATTACTGTTAAAAGAAAGAACTTCTGATCAGTCTTCAAGAAATGCCGAGTCAAGCGAGCAGAGGTGAATCATATCAGGGGCAACACTCCCGTCCAAACGAGGGAAATGAGGAATGAGAGAGTCTTGTTGATGAGAACCCCACGGGTACCGCGAGGCGATGAAAGCTGAGAGAAATCAAAATGAGAGAGTCTTATTGGTGAAAACCTTCACCGGGCACCATAAGGCGACGATGAGCTGAGAGAAAAATCAAAATGAGAGAGGCTTGATGGCGAAAACCCTACGAGCACCACAAGTCGAATAAGGATTGTGAATCGGAGCGGGTAAGTAGAGCATTGAAGCCCAGTTTCACGACGAAAAGGTACAACAAGAGCTGAACATCAGATTTGCGAAACAGAGTAGGCTGCATGTGCATGTCAAGGTCGCTAGAGTCGGTATCCACATCTGATGGTTTTCTACTTTGTAGGTTTCTTGTTAGGAATTGTCTATTTCCATTATCATTTACTCTATTCCTCCCACTTGTTTTACTCCCTCTTCCCGGGTCGTTTGTTCAAAACAATTGAGAAATGACTTCAAAATCTGCCACCAACTTTCCAATTGCACAAAATAGAACCTGTTTAGCACATCAAAGTGTCATAAGTCCGGAAGGAACAACAAGCCCACTAAGCTGGTAACAATCCACATGCTTTGGGATTCGTTTGAAATACAAAGGCTCGGTATATATCAATTCATGGACAATGCAATGGAATGAATGAGGGCTAGGGTGAACGGATCAAAGGTATTCTCTGTGATAAGATCGACAAAAAGGGTGATAAACCAGTGACCAGCAAGATCCTCCAAGAAGAAATCTAAGTTATCATGGCTAGCGATGGAGCAATAAACTCAAGGCCGAAGCCAGTGGTTAAAACAAGAAAGAATGTCATACACAAAGTGGGGACAATAGACATGCCGTGGGATTCATACGAGACATGAGGATTAGGGAGATTACAGTTCCGGCAACGCAGCAAATGGAGGATATCGGGTTGCCCTCAAAGTTCAAAGCCACAAACCAACAACCACATTTTAAACTCACAAGTTTTCTTTGTTTGAGACAGGGACAAAGCAGCGCAAGAAAGTCGGTTCAATAATAGGAAGGAAATGAAATGAAGAAAAGGAAGAAGAGGAAAGCCGACAAAAGGGAAGTTTCTCAAATCCTTGCCCTTTCCTGTCTTGCTAATGTGCATAAAGTGCTGCCATTGCTTTTCACATTTTCCTCCTAGGATAAAAGTCCTAGTCTGATAAATTTTCCTCCATTTAGACAGTCTTAGTCTGATGAATTTTTCTCCTAAGATAGAAACCCTAGTCTGATGAATTTTCTCCTAGGATAAAAATCTTAGTTAAATAGTTTCACTCACAAGGGACGTACATGCCAATCAAGTCTTTAGTTTTACTCTCACCATCGTATCAATAGCCCAGCTACCAAACTGGGGCAGAAAATTTTCTTTGTTTGTCTATTTTGTTGCAGTCAGGAGCCCAATTCAGTAGTCACGCGCCCACCTGGAGAACAAGGGAATACTTTTCAAGTTCAGCAGTCAGGCGCCCACCTGGAGAACAAGAGAATACTTTTCAGGTTTCAGCAGTCAGGCGCTTACCTGGAGAACAAGGGAAGTACAATTCAATTTTAGCCTTTAATTTTTAATATTTGATAACATGCTGTTCCCTGTTACCAAACTGGGGCAGAAAATTTTCTTTGCAGTCAGGAGCCCACCTGGAGAACAAGGGAATAGTTTTCAAGCATTGCAAGCAGGCGCCCACCTGGAGAACAAGGGAAGTACAGTTCAAATTTTGGTTTTTAAATTTGTAATATTGGATAACATGATGTGCCCAGCCACCAAACTGTGGCAGAAAATATTCTTTGTTTGTTTATTTTTTGCAGTCAGGAGCCCACCTGGAGAACAAGGGAATACTTTTCAAGCATCGCAGTCAGGAGCCCACCTGGAGAACAAGGGAATACTTTTCAAGCGTCAGCAATCAGGAGCCCGCCTGGAAAACAGAGGCACATATTTCAAACTTCAACAGTCAAGCATCACTCAGAGGAATGGAAAAACATCTCCAATCACAATCCAAGGCAACAACGCAAGAATTCCATCGGAAGAATACAAGATCAAAGCAACACAAGGACAAGTTTGAAGACATAGATAGGACTTTTCTGTAATTCATAGATCATTGCGTAGGCTAGCTTCTTTTAATTTTAACACGGTGTAATAAGGAGGTCAGCGAGCAGTAGCAGCAACAACAACAATGAAATCACAGCTCCTGGTAGTCCTAGCTACCAAACCTTCCCGAACTACACTGACCTGATTCCTGCTTAGCCCGGGATATGTAGACAACCTCTGAAGCAGGGTGCGGTCAAATTTTTCAAAAATGCTTCATACGGAATACTCAAACGGGCAAAAATCGCTCGTTTTCGCTCACTTATCTTTGCACGAAAACTTTTCATGTTTCCGAGCAAAGAGGGGCAGCTGTGAGCACGTGATTTTTGCCCTATATATGAATTTTTCCCAAAAATTCAAACAAAATGATCTTTTTCATTATTTTACAATTTTGTGAATTTTGTGTCATTTTCTATTAATTGTTTGCATTTTATTTTTACATTTTAATTCATATGAAAAATATAAAAATACATTTGGCATTTGCATTTAGGATTTAACTTCATATTTTAGGATTAATTAGGGGTTAATTTGTTTTTAGAATAAAATATAAAGAAAATAATTAAAAAAAAGTCCACTTTTATATTTTTAATTGTTAATTGTTGAATTTGTCACGAAATATATTTTAAATAATTTTAGGAGTTAATTGGTTTAACTTTAAAATATATTAGGACTTTATTTTAATTTTTGCATTTTTATAAAATCAGAAAAATACAAAAATACAAAATGAAATACAAAAAATAGATAAAAGAAATAAAAAGAAAACAATTTAAAAAAGTGGTCTTAATTGGAGACCAAATTTGGGCCATCCTATCTGCCCAAGCCCAGTTTTTCCTTCACAAAAACCCGCCCAACCCATCACTTGACCCGGTCCAGCCAACCCCCGGATCTAAACGACGCCGTTTTGGCGTCAGGTGATCTGAACCGTCCATCATCCCAATCCAACAGTCCAGATTGGTTCAAGCTTTTAAATAAAACTGTAATAAAACTTTACAGATTCAGCGACCATCATCACCCTCCTCGTACCCCCCCGCCCTTTCAATCTCCGTCGTCAGCTCCGCCCAACGCCGCCGGCCGGAAATCGTCGCCGCCGGCGGCCCACCTCCAAATGCCACCAAAATTACACCCTAGAACCATCTTTCTCTCCTCTTTCCGACCCCC
Source organism: Nicotiana glauca (assembly GCA_026770625.1). Lineage (NCBI taxonomy): Eukaryota > Viridiplantae > Streptophyta > Magnoliopsida > Solanales > Solanaceae > Nicotiana > Nicotiana glauca. Next base: position 28,039 of record MU762470.1, read on the forward strand.
ATATTAGTTTTTCTCGAATCCATCCAATCGGTTCGAATCTCCGATCGAAACTTTTCCGGCCACGATACCACCTCGTCTAAATGACACCAAATTCACACCAGTTGTTCACCTCCCTCCCTACATCACGAATACATGCCCATTTCACTTCAAATGTTCCCCGTTTTTTTCGAATCTTCAATCGAAGTCTGACCAAGAAGCCTAAGTGAATGTAATTTGGGGATAAATGGCATCTGGACCATAATAATCTTTAATTAAATGTTTCCTCATGGAAATACTTAATTAGGGACGATTATGATTTGGATTTATTGGGACAGATTACTGGGCGGATTGAGGTACTTTGTTCTTTCTTCTTCCTGTATTTTCCTATTTGTGTGGATTCATGGATGTTGCTCTCTGACTTTTATTTTGGTCGGAATATTTGCTCTAGTTTGTTTTAGCTTTAAGTTAATTCAGAATTTAGTAAATATTTTATTAGTCGGATAGTTTCTTTGCCCTGTTATAATCCATTCTCTTTTAACTTTCTGTTGATTGCTGCTGATTTGTCTTTTGGTTTCGTTTTAAATTGATGATTTGTGGTGTTAGTTTAATTTGGTTTCAAACTCGTTTAGATATGTGTTTTGCCTCATTGACCATAGTTTATATTAGTTCAGTAATTGATCATTTTGTTTTTTGGATAATACTGAAACAATCTGTTAATTGTAGTCAGGCTTTTGGACAACTAGTGTTAAGGGATTGGTTCAGTTAACTGGGGGGTGGGTTAGTAATTCCAAGGGCATTAAGGGGTATTTGGGTACTTAGGGATGGGCAGAAATGCTGTAGATTATACATGAAGTTCCTAGAACCTTCTAGATAGGGGTAAAATTAGAAATTCAGAAAAATAAATGTACTTACTTGAAGCACAAGTCAGTAAACAAAGGTGAAAAAGTTAAAAACTAAAAACAAAAGAGGGATTGAAATGAAAAGAAAACAAAATCTGAGTTGCACTTCATTGTTGCCTATAAAAGGCATCACAAATGCCTTGATTAACTAGTTTTTGAACCCTAAAATTTCCCCCCAAAACCTCTCCCACAGATCTGAAATTTGAATTTCAAACTTCAAAACCAAATCTGAAGAATTCTTCCTCTTTTAGATATTAGTTCATTAAAGAAAAACAAAACAAAAAATCAATAGATAATCAAAAATTACTGTTGCATTAGTTTCCTTTAGAACAATTGCGAATCCTAGTTGTTGGCTGGCATTTTCTAGTTTAATTTTTGGTGGTGGAAGTTTTCAGGAGAGTTCTATGTGCATTTTCGAGTTCATTGGATGTCAGTCAGTTATTTTGGTTGACCTTTTGCCTGATTTTGTGTTAAACACTTACTGAATTCATTGGAAGTCATTTCTGGGATAAGGCTACTGGTTTTTATGGCTGAAATTTCGAGTTAAAGTTGTTGTGACTTCATGTTGCTAACACTGCCAAATTGCTGTTGACTTATGCTCCTTTACTGTTTTTCAGTCTCCAGGTACACTGTTGGTCCCTTCCTCGATGTACATGAACATTTTTGATCCAGTAATGAAGCACTGCACTCCATGATTTTGCACACTGTTGGACACTATTAGCTTAATATGTAGCTATCTTCTGTTGCACACTTGTGTATTGGCCTTCATTTGCATACTTGTTTTGCTTACTTCTGGACTATTTGGATTTGTTATAATTGAATTGGAGATACTGTGTAATTAAGACTGTTGGCGTACTATTATAATTGTATCTGGCATTAGCCTTGTTAATTTTGCTTATAGTTAGTCCCTAAGTACTTGAATGATAAGAACGATTCGCAGGTGTTAGCTACAATGCGTTAAGTCAAACCTGCTATCACTGAAGTTAAATTGAAATTGCGTTATTAGGTTGTTGTGAAATCCAGTGGTTTAAGGTGCTGATACACTGATCTGCATTTCTGTGTTTAGAAGTTGTTTTCAAAGCAAATGAATTACAAGCCAAGTATATAAGTATACAAACATCAGCAATCAGCAATTCAATTAGAAGCAAACACATATGATAACTGGACCTTTCATTTGAAAGTAAACACCACTACCAATTAAGTTCGTATAAATCAAGTTCAGCATTTATATTTAGCACTGCATCGCAGCTTTCTTTCATTACTGGAATCCAGGGGATAACGATTTTGGGCTTACTATGAGCCCAT
>MU762481.1:0-83410 GCA_026770625.1 Nicotiana glauca
GTTGGGCATCCGAAACACACCCGAGGCCCCCGGGACCCCGACCAATAACACCAACCAGTCCCAAAATACATTACGTACTTGCTCTAGGCCTCAAACCACATCAAACAACACTAAAATCATGAGTCAACCTCCAATCCAAGCTTTATGAACTTTAGAACTTCCAACTTCTATTTCCGATGCCGAAACCTATCAAATCACGTCCGATTTACTTCAAATTTTGCACACAAGTCCAAAATGACATAATGAAGCTACAAAAACTCTCGGAATTCTATTCCGACCCTCGGATCAAAATCTCACCTATCACCCGGAATTCGCCAAAATACTAACTTTGGCAATTCATGCTTAATTCTACACTGGTCATCACAAAAATATTCCGAACACACTCCTAAGTCTCAAATCACCTAACGAAGCTATCCGAACCATAAAATTCACATTTCAAGCCCGATATCAAAATTTCCACTTCCGGTCGAATTTTCTAAAAAAAAACCTTCAAATTTCTATCTTTAGCCAAACGACTCCAAAATGACCTACGAACCTCTGAATTCACTTTCGATCGTGCTCCCAAATCCAGAATCACCATACGGAGCTACTCCCAGTCTCGGAATCCCAAACGGACATCAATAACACTGAAATGCATTTTAAGCCAAACTGNAACCTTCGGATCTTGATTCCGAGGTCATTTACTTAAAATTCCAATCCTAGTTTATTTCTTCAACTTTAAGCTTTCAAAATGAGAATTTCCATTTAGATTTGACTCCAAGCTTCCTGAATTTTACTTCTGACCATACACACAAGTCAATATACCTGAGATGAAGCTGCTCATGGCCTCAAACTGCTGAATGACACGCCGGAGCTCAAAACGACCGGTTGGGCCGTTACACAAGCAGATTATATGGCTTCACCCCAAAGATTATCAAGAGCACCAGCATACTATTCATCATTTCCTTTAAGGTCCTATTTTTTCTTTCAGATATACCATTTGATTGTGGAGAATATGGCAAAGTTATCTCGTAATTTATGCCTTCTTTCTAACAATAATCATTCAACAAAATAAATTCACCACCTCTATCGGATCTAACCCTTTTGATTTTCTTATCCAATTGATTTTCTACTTCAGATTTATTAATCAAAAACTTATCAAAAGCTTCATCTTTATTTCTCAAGAAATAAACTTATGTATATCTAGAAAAATCGTCTATATAAGTCACATAATATTTTTCCCTCCTCTAGTCATGGATTGTTTCAAGTCTCCTAAATCAGTATGTATTAAACATAACAATTTAGATTCTCTAAATACTGAAGCACATGATTGCTTATTTTGTTTAGCTTCTACACAAACTTCGTGCTTATCAATATTCAAAAAATTAATATAGGAAATAAGACTTTCAGAATGCATTTTCTTAATAAGATAAACTAACATGTCATAATCTAGCATGTCATAAATTAAAAGAGTCAATCAAATAAGCAGAAGTACTAGTATTTTCATTCATAGCATTGAGTACAAATAATCCATGGCTATAATAACCCTTGCCAATAAAATTATTATTCTTGGTCAACACGACCTTATCAGATTCAAAAGAAATCTTCAGTCCCACTTTTCCTAATAATCCCACAGAGGCCAAATTGGCTCGGATACTAGGAACACGCGATACGTCATTCAATGCCAAAGTTTTGCCAGATATGAGTTTGAGAAGAACTTTGTCTTTTCCAAGAACTTGAGTAGTTCTTGAGTCACCAAGATAGACAACTTCTTCTCCCTCCTCAACTTGGGTGTAAGACAAAAAGTCTTTTTTGTTAGCATATATGTGCCTAGTGGCACCAAAATCTAACACTCAGTCTTTCACATTCGTGTCTCCTCTTTCGGGTTCGTGAAGAGTAACCTTGGAGAAGGACCTATTACCCTTCGTGTTCACGTTAAACCTCCCACGTTCGCGAAGCTTTACCTTTTTCCCTCTTCACATTCACATCTAAGCGCTCGCGTTCATGTAGTATTATTTGGCGCTGAGGGTTGTGACTATTTTTCCTCATCGCGCTCGCGTGCCATCACTTGCATTCGCATAGCTTTACAAGTTCACCCTTCGCGTTCGCGTACTGGTTCACATGTTCGCGAAGAGCAATTTCTAGGCCATAATATTTTTCTCTTCCGCGTTCGTGAAGCACATTTGAGCAGCCTTTATTTTTCTTCTTCGCGAACGCGAGACTTCCTCCGCGTTCGCGATGCATTAAATACCTGGGCAGATATAACATTTAAAAAATGACAGTTTAGCCATTTTTACCTAAACATAAGCTTGGGAGCTCGGATTTAAGTGAGATTTCGAGGGATTTTCAGAGATATCGATTAGGTAACGATTCTAAACTCCTTTTTTCTTTTAACTCACAAATCTAAGCATGAATTCCTCCTTTAATTTCGAATTTTGAATGAAAAATTGATAAAACTTCAAAGGCCGAATTATTGAGTTTTGAGTGGGTTTTTAACATCCGATTTGAGAGATTTTTATATTGTTAGACTCGCGGGAGTGCGAGGTTTCTGAAAATGTTAATTTCATTCGATTTCGAGACATTAGCCTGGGGGCATTTTGGTCATTTCACCTAATTTCGTGTCTTTGCTTTGAATTAAATCATAGAATCAGTTGCTTGAGATGTTATTTACATTATATAATTAAATTGAATATATTCGGGCCATTTGGAGTCGGATACTCATGGCAAAGGCGTGGTTTCTAGTTGATTTTGAGCCGGTTCGAGGTAAGTGGCTTGTCTAACCTTGTGTGGGGGACCCTTTCCCCTTAGGATATGATATTTGGTAATTGAATGCCTTGTACGTGAGGTGACGAGCGCGTACTTGAGCTAATTATTGGAAATCCAATTTTGCTTTAAGTACTTAAACTGATTTCTTTTCTTACTTGCTTTATTTTACTTGCAAATATAACTTGTGTTAGTTTAGAAGAGTATGATTAGTTGAGTTAATTACTTATTTACTTAAACTATCTTAATTGCATTACGTGAAGCATGTTAGGCTAGAATTTACTGTTTACTTTTTACGGACTTAGTATTTATTTTGATATCATTGAGCTACTGTTGTGTATTTTAAATTGGGACTACGGGACGGCATCCCGGGAGATCCCCTGTGTGTAATTATGATCTAGATTGAGGTGCAAGATACCAAGTGATCTCTGGCACGTGTATTGAGGATACCAAAAGATCCTCGGGATACCAAGAGATCCATGGCATATATATTGAGGATACCAAGAGATCCTCGGGATACCAAGAGATCCCTAGAGTGTATATTGAGGATACCAAGAGATCCCGATTCTTTATATTGCTATGAGGGGTATTTCCTTGTAGTTTGCCTTTATCTCTGTTTTCGTTATTGCATTATTATTATACTGTGTAGATCTTTATTATCGACTCATAGTTTTACTGTTTATTGCCCGATCTTATCATTATATATATATATATATATATATATATATATATATATATATATATATATATATATCAGTAGGGCTCTGACCTTCCTCGTCACTACCCAACCGAGGTTAAGTTTGGCACTTACTGAGTATCGTTGTGGTGTGCTCATGCCCTTTCTGTGCATATTTTTCATGTTCAGATCCAGGTACTGCTGCACAGGCTTATCATCCTTGAGGAAGGGAGAGCTTTGGAGACTTCGAGGTACATCTTCCGCGTCCGCAGACCGAAGAGTATCCATCTTTATTCTATCTTATGGTAATATCCCTTCTATCATATTGTTGATGTAGACATTCTGGAGTTAGAGAATTTTACTATATTTCTCTTAGCTTGTGTTCCCATGAGTTTTTGGGCATTGGAATAGTATTGTAGAAGTTTGAGATATTGTGCTGTATGCGCCGAGTGGCATTTCACATATCGTTTCCGTTATGTTAAATCTTGGTTTTAAGTTATACTTTCCGCAAGGTTTCAATTGCTTTTCCACACTTGTTAGGCTTACCTAGTCGTAGGGACTAGGTGCTGTCATGACAATTCATGGAGGGCGAACTTGGGTCGTGACAAGTTGGTATCAGAGCCCTAGATTCATAGGAGTCATGGATAACAGGCCGGTTTATTAGAGTCTCGCTAATCGGTACAGAGATGTTTGTACTTATCTACGAGAGGCTATGTAGCTGTTAAGGAAATTCCACCTCCTTTGATTTCCTTGTCGTGCGAGATTTTTGATATCACAACTAAACTTCTGTCTTTCCATTCTCTCACAGATGATGAGGACACGCAATACCCGAGAGGACCAGGCACCCGCACCCCCTATTGCAGCCGTCAGAGGCTGAGGATGTGCTCGTGGGGTGGCCAGAGCACTCGCGCCAGCTACCGCTGAGATACCACAAGCAGTACCAACTGGAGTCCAGACACCCGATACGTCTACCATTACTACTCTAGCACTCCAAGAGACTTTGGCCCAATTTATGAGTATGTACACCACTTTGGCTCAGACAGGGTTGCTTTCCCTTGCTGCAACCACATTCGAGGTTGGGGAGGAGTACAGACTCCTGCCTCCCGCACTCCTGAGTAGCGAGTGCATGCTGAGCAAGTCCTAGAGGTTATACCTGCGTCGTTTGCAGTACCATTTTAGCCCGAGGATAGGGCAGCGGCTTCAGAGGATGAGCAGCAAAGACTTGAGAGGTTCAAGAAATATGATCCTCCGGTATTCAGTGAGTTAGAATCAGAGGATGCCTTGGGATTTCTGCAGGAGTGCTACCGTATTCTCCGCACTATCGGCATATCAGGATCGAACAAGTTTTCCTTCACTACTTTTCAGCCTCGAGGAGCCGCTTATCAGTTATGGCGTGCTTATGAGTTAGACAGTCCGGATGAGGAAGATTCCTTGACTTGGGCTCAATTTTCAGACATGTTCACGAGGAAGTATGTTCCCTAGAGTCTTAGGGATGCCTGGCGTATGGAGTTTGAGAGGTTGTACCAGTGTACTATGACTGTCACGGAGTATGTTATCCGTTACATTGACTTGGCTAGACATGCACCAACTTTAGTTTCTACGGTTCGCGAGAAGGTTCATCAGTTCATTGAGGGTCTTATTCCCAACATCAGATCTAGCATGGCTCGTGAGTTAGAGACGGATATATCTTATCAGCAGGTGGTGAGCATTGCTAGGAGGATTAAGGGTATGCATGCTAGGGATAGAGAGGAGAGGGAGGCCAAGAGGTCTCGAGAGTCGGGTCATTATTCTAGTGCTCGTGCCCCAGCTGCAGGTCGTCATGGTAGGGTCATATGGGCCACCCCGTTCATTTAGCTCTTCTAGCAGCCAGTGGAATTCCAGCTCCACCTAGGCCTTAGGAGCCTTATTGTGCACCTCCAATTTCTAGTGCGCCTCCTGCATGGGGTGCTTCCAATAGTCAGTCCAGCAGACCTTTCTTGAGCCAGTCACATCCGACACATCCTCCCAGAGCTTGTTTTTTGAGTGTGGTGACACATGCCATGTGGTGAGGGATTTCCTCATACTTGGGAGGGTTGCACCCCCACAGACCCTTCAACCTCAACGCACCCCACAGAGCTCTCAAGCTATGGTCCCAGCACCAGCTTCCACTCTGCCGGCCCAGCTAGCCAAAGGTGGAGGTCGAGGAGGTAGAGGCCGCCCTCGAGGGGTAGGCCAGTCTAGATATTATGCTCTCCCAGGCCGTAATAAGGCCGCCACCTCCGATTCTGTTATCAAATGTACCATCTTGGTCTGTCACAGAGATGTATTGCTTCTATTAGATCCAGGATCCACTTACTCTTATGTGCCTCCTTATTTGCTCCGCATTTGAGGGTACCTCGGGATTCTCTGAGGTCCCTAGTTTATGTTTCTACTCCTATGGGAGATTCTCTTGTTGTGGACCACATTTATCGGTCATGTTTGGTTATTCTTGGTGGTTTTGAGACCAGAGATGACCTATTATTGCTCAGTATGGTTGATTTTGATATTATTTTAGCAATGGACTGGTTGTCGCCCCATTATGCTATTCTTGATTGTCATGCCAAAACTATGACATTGGCTATGCCAGGTGTACCGCGTATTGAGTGGAGGGGTGCCTTAGGTCATACTCGCAGTAGAGTTATTTCTTTCCTTAAGGCTCAACATATGGTTGATAAAGGTTGTGATGCGTACTTAGCTTATGTGAGAGATGCAATATGGATACTCCTTCTGTTGATTCAGTCCTAGTAGTACGAGATTTCCCCAATGTGTTTCCAGCTGATCTTCCGGGCATGCCACTTGATAAGGGCATTGATTTTGGAATTGATCTGTTGCCGAGCACTCAGCCTATCTCTATCCCTCTGTACTGTATGGTTCTTCCTGAGTTGAAGGAGCAATTGCGGGAATTACTTGATAAGGGTTTTATTCGGCCTAGTGTATCGCTTGGGGTGCTCCTGTCTTGTTCGTGAAGAAAAAGGATGGTTCTATACGTATGTGTATCGATTATCGCCAATTGAATAAGGTTATAGTGAAGAACCATTATCCTTTGCCTCAAATTGATGATTTATTTGACCAGCTTCAGGGCGCACGGGTGTTTTCCAAGATTGATTTGCGCTCAGGTTAACATCAGTTGAAGATTCAGGAGCCAGATATCCTGAAGACTATTTTCTAGACTTGATACGGGCATTACGAGTTCCTTGTTATGTCATTTGGGCTGACCAATGCCTTAGCAGCCTTCATGCGTTTGATGCACAGTGTATTCCAGCCATATCTTGACTCTTATGTCATTGTTTTATTGATGATATTCTGGTGTATTGCCGGAGTCGGGAAGATCATGAGCAACACCTAAGGACAGTGCTTCAGACTCTGAGGGAAAAGAAGTTATATGAAAAGTTCTCAAAATGTGAGTTCTGGTTGGATTCCGTGGCATTCTTGGGCCACGTGGTATCGAGTGAGGGTATTTAGGTGGATCCAATGAAGATAGAGGCCGTGTAGAGTTGGCCCAGACCATCCTCAGCTATAGAGATCCGCAGTTTCCTTGGCTTGGCGGGATACTACCGTTATTTTGTGGAGTGGTTTTCATCGGTTGCAGCCTCTATGACTAGATTGACCCAGAATGATACTTCATTTCAGTGGACATAGGAGTGTGAGGCGAGCTTTCAGAAGCTCAAGATAGCTTTGACTACAGCCCCAATTTTTATATTGCCTACAGGTTCAGGGTTTTATACTGTCTTTTATGATGCCTCGAGAGTTGGCCTTGAAGCGGTACTAATGTAGGATGGTAGGGTGATTGCCTACGCGTCCAGGCAGTTGAAGATACATGAGAAGAATTATCCTGTCTATGATCTTAAGTTAGCTACCATTGTTCACACCCTGAAGATTTGGCACCATTATTTATACGGTGTGCCTTGTGAGATTTATACTGACCATCGGCGCTTGCAGCACATGTTCAAGAAAAAAGATCTAAATTTGCACCAGAGGAGGTGGTTGAGTCCGTCGCATTTTGCATCCCTAATGTGTATCCTTTTTTGTGATTTGCACCCTGTCCTATGTTTTTTTACGATTTCAACCCTAACCTCTTTATTCCTTTGCAAAACAATAAAACCACCATTTACATACATTTTTCATGAGGGCAAAATAGGAAATACAAATAATATGTCTTTTTTTTTCTTAAGTTATTTTTTTTAGGGTAGGGCGTTAATCCTAGCGAAACTCTTCCCGCCATCACCATTGCATCGTGAGAGACTAGGTTAAGCTCTCCAAGCATAAAACGCGCTAAAGGATTACCAAGAATAAATAGCACATACAGTATATCATCAATGGATGAGAGCAAGGAGAAACAAAAAAGTCGATTGAAGAAGGAGAATTTGAAAGGTAACAAGTTCGGAGAAAACAAATTCCATTCGTATGCTCTTTAATTCGTCAATGGGTATTGAATTGCCAAAAGCTTATTGTTTGCAATGCGTAAGATGCAATCCATCATTAACATGTTCTTGTCCCATCCTCTATCTGCTATTGGTTTTTTTATTTAAAAATAAATCACAAAACTCAACTCACTATAACAATGGACCAGAAAGAAAGGTTTGCAAATCTATCAAAATTTCAAACAACTCTGAATACTATCATGTAAATCAATAAAGAAAGATCATTTCATTTAAGTTCATACTCTACTATGGATAAAACAGGCTTTGTTGAAAAGCCACAAATGCTTCTCTCCAATTCAATAAAGCATAATAAAAAATAGGCTAATCTAAACCATCAACAAATAATATCCTCTCTTTGGAACAAATTGGACAACAATCCTCAAGGCATCAAATATCATTCCTCTATCTTTATTTGCCAACTCTGTTATGTGATCCCTTATGTGCTTCAAAAAGTACATTCTACAAAAAAATAATATCCTTGTTCTCTTGATATTTAATGGAATTATGCTATTAAGCTTTACTAAAACAAGCAATGTTACCTTGTGTCAATTTAGCTTTTTTATTGACCGTAGTTTTTTACTTTTATTGAATATTCGGATACCAAAAGTAGTTCTTCAATGTGTATATTCTTTTTTATCTAATCTAAAAATTGAGCTAGCTTAAACCTTGCATTGTCACAGGTATGGATAATGAGCTTTTTACATTGAAGATTCATCATGGAGGTGAATTTTTAGATGTACCAGAAAGGATTTATTTGGGAGGAAAGATAGATTTTATTGATAAGTGTGATCCACATAAATGGTCATTGCAAACCTTAGAATGGATTGGAACAACGATATTAGGATACAACAATAGTCTTGGTTGGTACTTTAAACTACCTATGACAGATACTTGTAATGGTTATATTCAATGCTTGACTAATGCTGATTGTGATCTAATGGTAAAAACACTTCCAGCTAATGGAGTTGCTGAAGTATACATTACACAGGCTGGTAATGTATCAAAAATATAAAATCAAGTGAGTCCCAATGCTAATTATATTTGTGAGGATAATGGGGTGCAAATAGACTTGGAGGCATCGAATGATGGTGCATATAATTATATTTTCAAGTCTGCAGAGGTAAGTATTAACTTAGATGACTTTGAATTGGAAAGAGCAAATTATGATGGGGATAAAAATAGTGATGTTTACCAAGAATTGGAGCATTTTGAAGGTGATGAATATCATATAAATAAAAGTGAAGAAGAGTCGAATGGTTTGGAGATAGATTCAGACAGTGAATGGCTTGGAATTTGGGACAATATTGGAAAGGATAAGGCGGCAATAAAGCTGAAAGGAAAAGAAATAATGAAAGGAAGAGAGGATAAAAAGAAAAATCTAGCAGGAAATAACGAAGTTAGTGTAAAGGGGAGGAAAGAGGGGAAGAAAAAAAAGAAAGATAAAGTGATGGAGAAAGCTAAGAGTGCCAATTTTGCCGGGTTACTACTGGAGGACTCAAGTACAGAATCTGAGAATGATAAATCTCTCCTAAGTATGATTCAGATGACATGTGCAACATTAATAGCGATGATGATGAAAAGGTTACAAAGGTTGAAAATCTTGCATTTAGGGCAGAAACGGACATGGATAATCCAACATTTAGGCTGGGAATGACATTCATTGATGCAATAGAATTTAGAGCTGCACTGAGATCCTATTCTTTTAAAAATAACAAGAAAATTTCCTTCAAAAAGAATGAATCTGATAAAATTTCTGCAAAATATTGTGATCAATGTCCATGGCGTATATATGCTTCTAGAAAGGGACCAGATGACCCCACAATCACGATAAAAACTTTAGTTGGGAAACATTCTGATGATTGTTTGTTTGTTTATGCCAACAAAAATGTGAAATCTTGAATGATTGCCAAAAAATTCCTGCATTATTTGAGAATACATCCAGATGTATCAGTAGGAGATTTCATGGACAAAATACATGAAGAGATGAATGTTGAAGTTTCCGTAAGCCAAGTGTATAGAGCAAAGACAATAGCAAAGGAGATGATTGAAGGTCATTACAAAGAATAATATACAAAATTAGAGGACTACTGTGCAGAACTCAAGAGAAAGAATCCAGGATCAACTGTATTGTTAGAAACAACACCTCGTGAAGAGGATGGCAGGCCCGTTTTTTAAAGAATTTACATATGTCTTGAGCCCTGCAGAAGAGGTTGGATGACAGGTTGTAGTCCACTCATTGGGATGGACGGTTGCTTTCTTAAAGGACCATATGGAGGTCAACTTTTGACAGCAATTGGGATAGATGCTGATAATGGCATATTTCCTATAGCCTATGCAGTAGTTGATATTGAAAATAAGCATAACTGGAAGTGGTTTTTAAATTTGTTGGTGGATGACTTGCAAATTAGAAATCATGATAACTTATGTCTTATTACAGACAAACAAAAGGTAAGAATTTTTATCCACATATAATATCAAATTCTAGTTGCTTTCAATTATCAAAATTAGCCATGTTTACTACTCTCCTCATGTAGGGTTTGGAGGGAGCTATTTATGAGACAGTTCCCCAAGTTGAACACATGCATTGTTTAAGATATTTGTACAATAATTTCAAGAAAGAGCACAAAATTTTATCGTTGAAGACAAGAGTTTGGAAAGCTTCAAGGGCAACTTATGTAAGTAAATATAGATATGAGATGGATATACTGGAAAAGGAGGACAAAGAAGCTAGAAATTAGTTTAACAATAAACCACCCAAATTCTGGAGCAAGTCACATTCTAGAACAACAACAAAGTGTGAAATGCTTTTGAATAATATTTGTGAGGCATTCAATGGGACAAAACCCATTTTAAGGGCAAGGGAGAAACCTATACTTGGACTACTTGAAGGAATTAGAATATACCTGATGAAGAAACTGAACCAAAAGAGGGAAGACCTGCTCAAATACCGGTAATATTGTTATTGTAACTTCTCTGAAGCACAAAATATTTAACAAATCCTAACAATATTTTACTATAATAGGAAATTTATGCCCTCGAATCCGAAAACTAGTAGAAAAAGTGAAGGAAGACTCAGCTACATCAATTCCTACTTGGGTTGGAAAAATTTTATTTCAAGTAAAAACCATGTATGGTGAACAATTTAGTGTAGATTTGAGTGGAAGAACCTGTTCATACAGGGGATGGGACCTTACAAGAATCCCATGCTCACATGCAATGAGCTGCATATTCCATATAAGAGAGAATCCAAAAATTTTCATACATGATTGTTACAAGAAGACTGCTCAAATGAGGATTTATGATCTAGTCATTGCTCCAATGGATAGACCTGACATGTGGGAACCTACTGATCTACCTGATGTTAACCCTCCTAACTATGAGCCGAAGAAAAGTAAGTTGAACAAAATTAGAAGAAAAGAGCCTAATGAAATTGAAGCCTCCAAGAGAAAAGCAGTTGAGATGAAAAAACAGAGAAGAGAGAAAAAGAAAAAACAATCTGCAATAAGTGAAATGCATGATGTTACCAAATTGAGTAAGAAAGGGAAGTTAGGGAGGTGTAGCAAGTGCTTGCAAACTGGTCACAACAAAACAACTTGCAAGAAGAATAGTGATTCCCCGAATTCAACAACTCTACCTCAAGCTACTCAAACAACTCAAGATTGGTGTCAAAATGCGATAAGTCAATCCCACCCAAGTAAGCAAATCAATATTAAGTCCACTTATTGGACTGGATATATAAATGAACCTTCTAAACTCAATGTAAGTATGGAACCTTAAATATAGGTGATTTACTACTTTGAGAGATAGGTAATACATTTGTGTTCTTAATTTTTTTTCACAACCAAGAAGGCCAATGGAGGATGATTCATCTCATAGGCCTGCACGAGCTCAAGTTGGCGGCGTTGTGATAAATGCTGAGAAGTATATGTGGAATGGAAAAAAATGTATTAGCTTACAAACCCTTCAAAATACAAGTGCTACAAAGAAGTCCAAGAAAAAGAGCTTTGATGTGGAAGAAAATAGAAGCAATTAGCATATGAAATTGTCAGCAAGAACAAATTTTAATTTCATCACGACTTCTTTTGCTGTTTAATGGATATTTCCCTATCATTTATTCCTAAGAGATTCTCAATGTCAAGTTTGTCATTTACCTTTACAATTTAATTTTAGTATTTGTACTCTTCGAAGCCTTTTGACTTATCTTTATTGCTTAACTATAAAAACCCTTCTCCTATTTTCATCTCAATCAGAGAGGAACATGATCATTACACAAAAATTTACAACAAAAAAGGATAGTGCTATATTAAGTAATAGCGATTAGCAAAAAGTATATGACACACGAGCTCATATACATTTCGAAAAATACTTGCATCAATCTCAAACTATTGGGATATATTTATCTTTCAATAAAAAACACAGATTTTCTGATGACTACCCTAAAAAAAACTTCTTGCAAAAGAATAGACAGTAAAAAAGAGGAACTAGCTGAACTTAGAAAAACCGACCACCGAAATGGATCCACCAGGAACGGCATGAAGAAGTAAATGGCGAAGGCTTGAACAAGGTGAAATCAGAGAAAATATGGGGTGTTTTGGAAGATAAAGTTATAAAGATAGACAAGATGCATAAATCTTAACACCATTTATGTTAAAGAGAACTGGAAACACATCTTGGTCCTTTATCTGAGATTTCCCAGCTTCGGAGCTCCGAGGTAAACCTGTGAGAAAATGACTGATTTATTGAGCTTGTCCATTTTAGGTGAGGTGAAGGAAAGAGAAGATACTTGTGACTGATCTTTTGCTTTGGTCTTGAGCTTGTCGATATGCTCTAGGTGATAAAGCAAAGAGAAGATTAGTATGACTATTGACTGGTGTTTGCTTTGGTAACCAAACCAACTTCTTTTTATTTAATCTCTCTTTATTTATTTTATGTCATTCTTTTATTTGCATTTTCTATTTTTCCCTCATGAAAATTTTATATAAATGGTGGTTTTATTGTATTGCAAGGGAATAAAGAGGTTAGGGTTGAAATCGTAAAAAAACATAGGACAGGGTGCAAATTACAAAAAATGATACACATTAGGGGTGCAAAATGCGACGTACTCGAGGTGGTTAGAGTTGTTGAAGGATTATGACATTACTATTCTATATCACCCGGGCAAGGCCAATGTAGTGGCTGATACCTTGAGTCACCAGGCGAAGAGTCTGGGGAGTTTGGCATATTTACCAGCATCAGAGAGCTCTATGGCGATGGATATTCAAGACTTAGCTAGCCAGTTTGTGAGGTTGGATCTTTCGAAGCCCAGTCGAGTTCTAGATTGTGTGATTTCCCAGTCTTCTTTATTTGATTGTATCAGGGAATGACAGTATGATGACCCTCATTTGCTTGTCCTTCAGGATAGGGTTCAGCATGGTGATGCTAGAGATGTGACCATTGGAGAGGATGGAGTATTGAGGATGCAGGGTCAGATTTGTGTACCCAATGTTGATGGGCTACAGGAACTAGTTCTAGAGGAGGTCCACAGTTCGAAGTACTCCATCCATCTGGGTGCCGCAAAGATATATCAGGACTTGAGGCAGCACTATTGGTGGAGGCGGATGAAGAAAGATATAGTTGGGTTTGTAGCTCGGTGCCTCAATTATCAGCAGGTGAAGTATGAGCACCAGAGACCAGGTGGATTTCTCCAGCAGATAGAGATTTTGGACTGGAAATGGGAGCATATCATCGTGGATTTTGTATCTGGACTCCCATGGACTTTGAAGAAGTTCGATGCCATTTGGGTTATTGTGGATCGGCTGACCAAGTTCGCTTATTTCATTCCTGTGTGTACCACTTATTCTTCGGAGCGGTTGGAAGAGATTTATATCCGGGAGATTGTCCGTGTACATGGTATTCAAGTTTCTATCATTTCAGACATAGGTACTCCATTCACATCGCAGTTTTGGAGAGCCGTACAGCAGGAGTTAGGTACTCGAGTGGAATTAAGCATGGCATTTCACCCTCAGACGGACGGTCAGTCCAAGCGCACTATTCAGATTCTTAAGGATATGCTTCGTGTATGCGTGATGGAGTTTGGGGGTTCTTGGGATCAGTTCTTGCCATTGGCAGAGTTTGCTTACAATAACAGTTATCAGTCTAGCATTCCGATGGCACCGTATAAGGCCTTGTATGGTAGGTGATATAGATCTCCGGTGGGTTGGTTCGAGCCGAGTAAGGCTAGGTTATTGGGCATAGATTTGGTTCAGGATGCTTTAGAGAAGGTTAAGGTGATTCAGGATGGGATCCTTACAGCCAGTCCAGATAGAAGAGTTATGCGGACCGGAAGGTTTGTGATGTTTCTTATATGGTTGGAGAGCGAGTTCTGCTTTAGGTTTCGCCTATGAAAGGCGTTATGAGATTTGGGAAGAAAGGGAAGTTGATTTTGAGGTTTATTGGCCCTTTTGAGATATTGAGGCGAGTTGGGGAAGTTGCTTATGAGCTTGCCTTACCTCCCAGCCTGGCAGGGGTTCATCCAGTATTTCATGTTTTGATGCTCCGGAGGTATCATGGTGATCTATCGCGCGTGTTGGATTTCAGTTCAGTCCAGTTGGACAAGGATCGATCTTATGTTGAGGAGCTACTAGCTATATTGGACAGGCAGGTTAGAAAGTTGAGATCAAAGAACATTGCTTCAGCAAAGGTTCAGTGGTGGGGTCAGCCGGTCGAGGAGGCAACTTGGGAGATCGAGCAGGATATGCGCATACATTACCCTCATCTTTTCACTACTTCAGGTATGTCTGTATGCTCATTCGAGGACGAACGAATGTTTAAGTGTAGGAAGATGTGACGACCGTCTTAAGAATTAACACCCCAATTCCCTAATAACTATTATCCCCAAGTTTATTTCTGCTATTTTGGTTTGCCGAGGCATTCGGTTTTGAGTTTCGGAGAGTTTTGGGACACTTAGTCCCTAAATGAGAGCTTAAGTGTTGGAAAGTGGTCCATAGTCGGAATAGTGTTAAGACGGACTCGGAATAGAAATCCAATGGTTTTTTTAGCTTCGTTGGGTGATTTTGGGGTTGGGAACGTATTTATATTTTGTTTTAGAGGCCCGTAGCTAATTTAGGCTTGAAATGCCAAAGCTTGAAATGCTAATTCTGGAAATTTCCGGTTCGATAATGAGATTTTGATCCGAGGGTCGGAATGGAATTTCGAAAGTTGCATTAGTTTCATCATGTCATTTGGGATGTGTGTGTAAAATTTCAGTTCATTTGGACGGGATTTGGTAGACGTTTGATTGAAAATGTGTTTTTAGAGTTTTTGGAAATTTTAAGCTTAAATTCGATGAAAAGTAGGTGTTTTGATGTTGTTTATGGCGTACCGAAGGTTGGAACAAGTTTTAATGATGTTATGGGATATGTTCGTAGGTTTGGTTGAGGACCTGGGGGCCTCGGGTGTGTTTCGGATACTCAATGGGTCATTTTTGGAACATAGAAAATTTGCAGAAAATCTATTAGCTAATATCCTTCTTCGCGTTCGCGAAGAGTAACCTCGGACAAGGACCTGTTACCCTTCGCGTTCGCGCTAAACCTCCTGCGTTCGCGAAGCTTTGTCTTTTTCCCTCTTTGCGTTCGCATCCAAGCCCTCGTGTTTGCGTTGTATTATTTGGTGCTGAGGGATGTGGCTATTTTTCCTCATCGCGTTTGCGTACCTTCGCTCACGTTCGTGTAGCTTTGCAAGTCCACCCTTCACGTTCGCGTACTGGTTCACGCGTTCGCGAAGAGCAATTTTTGGGCCACAATATTTTTCTCTTCCGCGTTCGCGAGCTTGCTTCTGCATTCACGAAGCACATTTGAGCAGCCTTTCCTTTTCTTCTTCGAAAACGCGAGACTTCCTCCGCGTTCGCAATGCATTAAATACCTGGGCAGATATAACATTTCAAAAATGAGGGTTTAGCCATTTTTACCAAAACTTAAGCTTGGGAGCTCGGATTTGAGCGAGATTTCGAGAGGTTTTCAGAGATATCGATTGGGCAACGATTATACGCTCCTTTTTTGCTTGTAACCCACTAATCTAAGCATGAATTCCTCCTTTAATTTTGGATTTTGAACGAAAAATTGATAAAACTTCATAGGTCGAATTATTGAGTTTTGAGTGGGTTTTTGATATCCGATTTAAGAGATTTTTATATGGTTAGACTTGCAGGAGTGCGAGGTTTCTGAAAATGTTAATTTCATCTGATTTCGAGACGTTGTTCTAACAGGCATTTTTGTTATTTCACCTACTTTTGTGTCTTAGCTTTGAATGAAATCGTAGAATCAGTTGCTTGAGATGTTATTTATCATATGTAATTGAATTGAATTGAATAGATTCGGTCCATTTGGAGTCGGATACTCATTGTAAAGGCGTGGTTTCTAGTTGACTTTGAGCCGGTTCGAGGTAAATAGCTTGTCTAACCTTGTGTGGGGGACCCTTTCCCCTTAGGATATGATATTTAGTAATTAAATGCGTTGTACGTGAGATTAATAGAAATCTAGTTTTGCTTTAAGTACTTAAACTGAGTTCTTTTCTTACTTGCTTTATTCTACTTGCAAATATAGCCTATGTTAGTTTAGAAGAGAATGCTTAGTTGAATTAATTGCCTATTTGCTTAGACTGCCTTAATTGCATTACGTGAAGCATGTTAGGCTAGAATTTACTGTTTACTTATTACTGACTTAGTATTTATTTTGATGTCCTTGAGCTGGTGTTGTGTGTTTTAAATTGGGCTACGGGACTGTATCCCAGGAGATCCCCTGTGCATAATTATGATCTCGATTGAGGTGCAAGATACCAAGAGATCCCCGGCACGTGTATTGAGGATACCAAGAGATCCTCGGGATACCAAGAGATCCCTGGCATATGTATTGAGGATACCAAGAGATCCTCGGGATATCAAGAGAGAGTGTATATTGAGGATACCAAGAGATCCAGATTATTTATATTGTTGTGACGGGTATTTCCTTATAGTTTGCCTTTATCTCTGTTTCCGTTATTGAACTATTATTATACTATGTAGATATTTATTATCGACTCTTAGATATATATATATATATATATATATATATATATATATATATATATATATATATATATATATATATATATATATATATATAAGAGTAGGGCTCTGACCTTCCTCGTTACTATCCAACCGAGGTTAGGCTTGGCACTTACTGAGTATTGTTGTGGTGTACTGACGCCCTTTCTGTGTAGTTTTTTCATGTGCAGATCCAGGTAGTGCTGTACTGCTTATTATCCTTGAGGCAGGGAGAGATTTGGAGACTTCGAGGTACATCTGCCGTATTCGCAGACCTAAGAGTCTCTATATTTATTCTATCTTGTAGTAATAGTTCCTCTATCATACTGTTGATGTAGACATTCTGAAGTTAGAGCATTTTACTATATTTCTCTCAGCTTGTGTTCCCATGAGTTTCCGGGTTTTGGATAGTATTATTTTTGAGATATTGTGTTGTATGCACCGAGTTGAATTTCAGATTTCGTTTCCGTTTTGTTAAATCTTGGTTTTAATTTATACTTTCCGCAGGGTTTTGATTGTTTTTCCGCACTCATTAGGCTTACCTAGTCGTAGGGACTAGGTGCCGTCACGTTTACGGAGGGAAAACTGGGGTCGTGACACCTGTGCAGTTATAGCATATATGGCAAGTAATAATAAAGGTAACTAGCAATTAAAGAAGGGAAGGGGGACATGCTGCGGGAGAATATCAATTACCAACAGTAACTCAGGACAAATCATAAAGAACAATTTCAAGTTCGCAACAATAAGAATAAGGAAACAGTAGCAAATCAAAATCGACTTTTATTCTTTATTGTTGAGGCGCGCACCCCCGATCCAATTCATATATCACTGTTACGGCGTGCAACCCAATCCAATCATATATTATTGTTGCGGCATGCAACCCGATCCAATCATATCTCACTATTGCGGCGTGCAACCTGATCCAATCATATCTCATTGTTGCGGTGTGAAACCCGATCCAATCATATCTCACTGTTGCGGCGTGCAACACGATCCAATCATATCTCACTGTTGCGGCGTGCAACCCAATCCAATCATATCTCACTGTTGCGGCGTGCAACCCGATCCAATCATATCTCACTGTTGCGGCGTGCAACCCGATCCCAATATACAATTCAACACCAATCACAAAAGAATCCCAGCAAGGGAAGAATATGGAAACAATAATATCCGGGCAAGGGAATTAACAATAAGATTTAAATACGTCCCAGTAAGGAAATCAACTACAACCAAACTTGTTCCAATATTTAACTTCACAAAAGATACCTCAACTAGAACCATTACCCAACCATAAGCAATTACCACGAGAATAATCATAATTCTTGCTCAACACAGAGAATCAACAACTTAGACATTTGTAGTACTTATTAAGAACACAACGATTTCAATTTAAGACTCACGGGCATGCTTGACAACAATGTATAGATACTTGTCACCACACCTATACGTCGTACAGTACACTAGCACATAACAATTAAAGCACAATACCTATTCCCTCAAGCTAAGGTTAGGCCAAACACTTACCTCGAACTTCCACGGCCAACTCAATCCTCAAACACCGCTTTTCCTTAAGAATTTGCCTCCAAATTACTTTTATCTAGTAAAAATTAATTTAACAACAACGATAAATGCTAAAGAATTCTTACCCAATGCTTAATTATAGTTTTTCTATCATTTTCCCCAAAAAGTCAAAAATCGATCCCGGGTCTGCTTGGTCAAAACTCGAGGTTCAGACCAAAACCCGAACATCCATTCACCCACGAGCCCAAATATGCAATTAGTTTCGAAATCCGACCCCAAAATGAGGTCTAAATTCCAATTATTAAAAAAACCCTAACTCTACCCAAATTCCCAATTTTTACCATAAAAACCGTAGATTTTAGGATGAAAATTGATGAAATGCAATGGGAAATTGAAAGAAAAAGGTTTAGAATCATATACCAATGCTTTGGGGAAGAACTTGTTCCTTGAAAATCGCCTCAATGTTCTCTAGTTTTGAAAATGCTAAATTATGGGCTAAATCTCGACTTAGCTAATCTTTTAAGTGTTGGGCGACAGCCTCATCATCAAACTCAACATGAGGCTCCGCCGCTGTTACTGCTGCTCTGGGCTAAGCTCTATCCCTGCCTCGACCTCTAGCACGGCCTCGCTCTCGCCCTCTGCCCCTCGTGGGAGTTACTGCTGGGGGCTCGGGCTACTGGTCAATGGATAAAGAAGCGTGTGTTCTCACCATCTGTGAAAGAACAGAGTAGAGATTCAATTAGCATAGAGAAACCAAATTGTAAGACGGAGATGAATAGAAGTGAAACTGTTCCTAACTCTGCAGCATCTGGGGAATAAGCACAGACGTCTTCGTACCGACCCCTCAGACTCCACCAAGCTTGTTCGTGAATTGTGAGACCTAAGCAACCTAGAGCTCTAATACCAACTTGTCACGATCCGGATTTTTCACTCTCGGGAGTCGTGATGGCACCTACTAGTGAAAGCTAGACAAGCCAATAATTTCAATTATTTTACCCTTTTTATTCTTATCCCTTAACAGTTGTAATTTAATATTTTATAGACAACGAAAATTAAATAAGCAGAAGAATGAAATTTAATAATTAAGCCAATACCAATACGAATCTATAACATAAACCACCCAGAAATGGTGTCACAATCTCACGGACTATCCAAGAGAACTACAAATAAAGTTTGAACAAGAAAGTACATATCTGTCTTTGGAATATAAAAGAACAGAAATAAACTAGATAGGGAGGGGACACCAAGGCCTGCGGACGCCTGCAAGTCTAACTCGGGTCTCCTGATGGACTCAAGGCAGCAACCCCTGGCTAAGGTCCGTATGCTCCAGTACCGAGAATTGCACATAGTGCAGAGTGTAGTATCAACACAACCGACCCCATGTGCTGGTAAGTGTCAAGCCTAACCTCGATGGAGTAGTGACAAGGCTAGGACAAGACTACCAACTAAACATGTGAAGTTAAAGCATATATGGAAAGTAATAATAAAGGAAACTAGCAGTTAAAGATGGGAAAGGGGACATTGTCACGCCCGATTTTTCCTCGCGGAATCCAGGTTTATGACAATTGGAAGGACAACTCGTTCCCTTTTGGGAATTGGGTTTAAAAGGGTTGAAGAGTCGCCACCTAATGATTTAAGTGCATTAGGATACTAAGAAGGGTTTTGTTTGAATAACCAGAGATTGGGTAAGGGCTTGAAATTATTCCAAGGGGAAGGTGTTAGGCACCCCTCAGAATCCACTAGCGTGGTTCCCGACCAAGCTATTGTGAATTTAGATACAAGTAACAAGTTGACAAATAAAAACTTCAAATAAGAGAAAATTTTCACATAAGGGTTTGCAAACAAATAAAGTTGAAGAGAACTAAAAGAAAGCTGATTTTTCTTAAAAAGAAAGAGTTTGAAATTCCTTTGAAAAAGACAAGAAAGAAGGAAAAGGGGGTCATAGGTTTATTAATAATATGGATCACCCCATACAATGCCCGATAATCACTCATCAATGAGGGACTATGCGTGACATTATCGCGTGGTCATCATATTCATATCTATCCTTCCCACCTCGTTAAGGTACTAAAGCGCATAATGGTCTTGTTTACTTGTTGCATGCTATTACCTGTCCCAATCATATCAGTCCCGGAGGCATTTAGGACTACTAATCCTAAAGGGGAGGAATATTAGGGTTATTTGAGGTTTTAAAGGTAAAAATTCTAAGGCGACATTCAAAACACATAGGACTGCATATCAGGGGAGACATGTAAAACAAATAAGAGACTCAGATATACCTCCTCAAGTAATGCATATAAATAGCACGACTCAAACACAGTTAAAGTCTAAAATTTTAAAAATCCTAAGAAGGGTATCTAAGAGTTGATATTAAAACAAAAGCCAAAGAATGTTGCTATTATAATAAAGAGAAAGGCAGGAACTAAACAACAAAGACAAGATGACATTTAGAGTATACAGTATCCCTTTTCGTGCAGTACCTCCTTTTATTATTAAAAAAAATCTTTATAAAGTTATTATACAGAGACAAATAGATATAGACTAATTTAATGGAACTTTGGACATTAAGGGGAAGTCATGTATCTTGGAACTTTCCCAATCCCCGTGCGACCCTGATATTGGCATAATACTCGAATGAGAACTCTTTGTAGTCTTAAAACAACCAGAATGCACAAAGGACATATATGTCACTTTTGGAGGCAAATTTACATGAAAAATCTATCACTTCCTCATATCATATTCTCAATAGTCAGTTATTACATAATTAATCATGCAAGGACACATTATACATACAACTGAATAGTTCTCATCAGAAATGGATCATCAACTTCAATATTAAGTTTTAAAGGGAGGATCCTTAGTAGTTCATAGTGTCCATAACTTAAACTAAGCAAAAGAAGGTAATAAGTAGCAATCCAAATCTTTATTGTTTTTTTAATAGAAGCATGATTTCCTCACACATACAGCGTACACATCTCATAAACATTTCACATATTTAAGCCTTTTACGAACTAATTACCTCGTTAATCATGCAAGCAATGGTGTCTAACTATCAAATCCAGCATATCAATTAAAATTAAGAATGGTACCCGATGCTTGAATATAACACATTAAACAACTCTCTCTAGTTTTATCAAATAATAGGTTTCACCAATTTTTGAAATTCTGTCCTACGATCATGCTTTCTAGTATGGATAGGGATTACAGAACTCGAGCAAAACACACAGGCAGAAAGAGGAAGAACTGACCAGCATGCTTCCTAGCAGAATGCTTTACGCATTCGGGCAACTCCAACATATATAAATTAAAGCGACTGCTCTACACATGACTACCACATAAAAGAGATCAAAAATTGCGTTGACAAGAAACTAACATGTTGCAAAGTGCCAAATTAACAAGAAAAGCAGAAATCCTAATAAATAGCCTGTGAAAAGAGCTTCGACAGCAAAAATGAACCAACGATCCCAGCGATGAACTTTGAATAGCAGGAATATGAAAGAATCAAAATATCGAGAGGGATGAAAAGAAATAAACTTTGCCTCGACTTACAGCCGGCAAAGCGAGAATTGAAGAGCAACTAGTGTAATGAATCTTAGTAAAAAATATGTATGATAATCGCACGGAATAACTATGGTCAAACGTAGTCCTCCCCCATAGCATAGAACTAGTTTGTATTTATAGTAGCTGATTAGCCTTAGAGATTATCACACTATAATGGAAAATAATCCTCAAAATAAAGAAAGATTTAGAATATAAAAACAAGAATTCTGTCAACAAGGAAGTCAAGGATTTGGGGTGAGATTTGAGTATTGAAATAGGGAAGAAGAGCTGCTGATGATTATTTTAACAGAAAAAAGACTAAAATACTGACCCATAATCAGTGGAATTTAAACCAAAAATAATGAGAGAAATATATGTAATTGAACTCCCAAAATTATAATCCAATCAGTAACAAATGAAACACCTACCTCAAACCTGTCTACATTCAACTGAGAAGTCTGAACCTGTGAATGGGAGGAAGAGTAGGTGAATCTCGTTGGTGATTTTGACTAAAAACATGGCTTATATATTGGCTCGTAATTAAGGTAAAAAAATCAAGGACATAAAAAAGGAATGATAATATAATAAATCAAATAAGAAAGAAAGGAGATGAATTTTTGCCGGTACGATTTTGAACGAAGGGGAATTGGAAAGGGTTGACTTGAGTTGGTCATGGGTTCTGGGAGTAGGAATTTTGAGTGAAGCGTGTTGATACCAAATTTTTTTCTATGTACTTTTTTATGTACAAAATACTTTCAAAATAATATATATGCATATATAAGCGTGTCCAAGTGTCTTGGTATTTTTTCTAATTTTTAAAAGATTTTTAAAATCAATTTACTGTCCATTTTAGCAGTACAAAATCAATAATTATTTCCAAAATCATCAATTTTGGTGAATAATTTATTTTATTCCCATATTTATACAAAAATATAGTTAAGCAAATTTTTGTATATTTTTATAAATTTTTTTGGTGTTTAAAAGACTAAATTACATATAATGCCAATTTTAGCTTACTTTAAGATTTAATAGCATTTTATAATTATAAAATTAGTTTCAGTATTTTTAAATTAATATTTATATATTATTTGCTAATTCAGTACTTTTAATTTAATTTTAAAATTATTTTTACTCTCTTTATAAAATAAAAAGGAAAAATTGGCTATTTAATATTTAGCCAAAATTTGTTTCAATTGCAGTCCCATTTACATTTTAATTATAGCCAAAATTGACCCTCTAATTGACCAAACCTTATAACCCAATTGGACCAGCTCAATTCCATTTTAACCCGACCTCCGACCCAACCGGTTAACCCGCCTAGCCACTTCTTTTAATCCAGGCCATTGATCGTTTTGATTAACGGCCAGGATCGCTCCTTGACTTTTTAATTCTCCTACCCTCACCCATTCCCCACATTTCATATACTCTCAAAACACTCTCGAAGGTTCTTCGGAACCCTAGCCATCTTCTACCCCTTTCAACTGCACTTTCACCGTAATCCATGGCTTCTCAGGCCATGGATCACCTGTACTCACCTCCCCTCCACCTTAAGCCTTGGGTGTTCGAAGTTTCAAGGTCTGACCTCAATGATCCGTGGTTTTGAGGCCTCTCCCGTCTTGCTCCGGCGTATCCAAAGCATTAGGAGCCTGATTCTAACTCACCCGACGCAAGATCGGACTTTCTTCCAAGCCTTTCTCATTTCTAGGGTTCTCTGAAACCCTAAGCTATTTCAGGTTTTTTCTGTTTATTTTCTTAGATCTATGCTATTATCTGTGTTCTATCAGATTTTTAAAGTATTTTCCCCAATCTTTCTTTCAAAAATTACTTCTCTTCGATTTAGGGTTTCTGAAAGGATTTCCAAAACATCTTTCTAATTCTTCCTTTTCTTTTCTTTATGTGTGTTTGCCTATACTATGTTTTACCACGCATGTGTTGTTCTTCTGCTTTCTTTCTACTGTACATGACTCTTATGTACTTTCTATTCTACTGTGCCTCTAGACTAGGCTCGCATGTCAATCTTTGTTATGTTTTCCTATATGTTCTTTGCTATATTTTTCAGTATTCTTCTACTGTATGTGTTTCCTGCTGAGTTCTTAAGTTTTGTTTGCTTTACTGGACTTTGTTTGAGTTTTTTCTAAACATGTTTCATCTACTATTTCTTAAGTTCATATCACCCTTTTTCTCTTCTGAACTTGCTTAAGTTCCGAGCTTTTCTTAAAACATGTTCTTTATGCTTTAAATCATCTTTTTCACTTTGTTGCTTCAAACCTGCCATTGTATCTGTTTGTTTCTCATGAGTCTTTGAAAGAGACCTCTGAGCCTGTTCCGTTATTTGTCTTCTCGTCTCTGCATCTGATTCGAGTTGAAAACCCTAGAATTTGGGGTTTTTGGGAAGTTTGATCTTATGTTTGGACTAGGGTGCTATTATGGAACCCTGTGTTCTCTCAAACTGATTCTGAGTCTATACACTGAACTTGAACCTCTTTGTTTATGACTCTGAACTTTTCTATACTAGTCTTTTTTTTAATTAGCAATAACAACTCTTTCTTGTTAACATGTCTGTATTCTTTATATGTGAGGAATTCTTCCTTCAAAAAGGTTTTTTGCCAACTCATGATTGGGTTCGGAATCTGTTTAGGTTTGATTGATTGTTATTGATTTTCCTTAAGTAAAACTCTTTTCTCACTTTTGCTTACTTGGTTCATTCGAACAAAGCCTACTATTTTTATTTTACTGGGCTGTCTGATTGATTCCCTTTCCTTATTCTCATAAACCATGTACCACTAAACTTTTTCCTTAAATAAACTTCTGTGTATTTACCCTCCTTGTGCTATTTTGGAAAAGATTTTGATCAAAATTTTTCCTAATTGTGTTTTACCCATTTGAAATCAGAGTCCTTTAATTAAAAGGAAACCTTTTGTAATTGATTCCAAAACTATTTTCTTACCTTTTCTTACTTGCTCGCTGCACTATAAAAGGGACGACTCTTCTGCACTTTGACACTTCCAATTCAATACTCTTTAAGATGACTTTAAGTTCGATACTCTAACCTACATTACTTACTTTCAATTTCAATACTCTCACTCTTCACCCAACACTCTACTCTCTTCTGAGATATTCTGACTATTTGCTTGCAATTTGGCTTTACAAGACTACTGCGTTTACATTTCTTGTTTCCCTGAAACTGGTATGTTCTAATTTAGGTTTTAGCCTCATCCCAATGTGTTTACTTCACAATTTCTACATCACTTTCTGTTTTACTACTTATGTTTAATGTTAATTAGCAAGTCAATTCCCATGCATATGTTTCTACTGTGAATCCCTGCACCATTGACTGCATTACTGCGTGTGTTTAATGTTAATCAGCAAAGTCAATTTCTTCAAACATGTTTCTATTTGTGGATCCTAATACCCTTATTCCCCTCTATGTGTTTGAGTTAAGGTTCGGGCATGGCAGCATCCAAATTATTGTTCATGTTTGTGCTTGATCCTTCAAAGGATCTAAACTCCCAAACAATGTGGCTAACAGGTTGTTTGGGGTGTGCCATCACTTCCAACTGTTGGGTATGACCACCAGCCTGTCTTGGTTTTCCCTAGAATCCCTCTATTGCACTTACACTCATTCCTAGTTTCTAAGTTCTGCCCCTCCTCCTATAAGCCTTGCTTTGGGACCTTGAGTTCCCTCTCAACTTGGACGTTTGAGGGCTGGCCCTTCTACACTGCACTTTAATTCAATTCTGCAATATATTTGGGTGTAAGCACTACTCGGGATTCATGAAGCTCCTAGGAACTCTGACACACCCAAAAAATGAGAAGGGCTTTGGATATTAGATCTTTGGAGCTGGTTTATTTCATATTTCATATCTGGAGTCTGAATTAGGCTCTCTTTGGGTTGTACTCTAATTTCTGATGTAATTTTATTTTATTTTTCTTATTTCATTCTGAGCTATAATAATTTGTAATAATTTATGGGGTTTTTAGTGAAAAGGGAAGGGTCACTCACATATACATGCGGGTAGACATCACGTTCTTAGTTATTTATTCCTGTAATCACATCCTGCTTTTCACTTATGCATTTCATATAGAAATCCAGCCTATAGTTTTGCACTTCTTCATATCTAGAAATCATGCCTACAGGTTTCTGCACTTCTGCATATATAGAAATCATGTCTTTAAGGTTCTGCATTTATGCATATATAGATGACATGTCTTTAAGTTCTGTACTCATATAGATACCATGACTGTAGGCTTCTACACTCTTGCATCATATAGATAACATGTCAATATAAACTTTTAATTTCTGCATAAACGTCTATAACTAGGCAAACAGTCTATAGGTTTAAATAACAAATTGTCTTTCTAGATACCATGTCTATAGGACTCCTGCATTTCTATAAATGTTTTAAAATCAATAACGCTTAGAAAGTATGCCTATATGAGTAACCAACTAATATGAATCTGAATCGCCTATTCCATCTAAGTCTAAAATCAGTAAATATCAGGCCTCAATACCTGCAGAGCTATTGTTTTCTATAATCAGTATGCCTTCTTTAAAATAAGTGTACACCTGCATTATTAGATGTCATGCCTATAGGTTTCACCTAGGCAAGCCATTAGGTAATTAATTAACTGCACCAGTCTTTGGTAATTATAACCAGCAGACATGCCTAATTCGGACTTCTTATCTGAAAATATTTGATAAATCAGCCTGCCTTAATATTTTAAGTTTAATTCAGACCATAAACCAGTATGTGCAAGACATGCTAAATAATTTGTCTTTAAGTGAGGAGTCATGTCTGAGCCTTTTTAACTTCTATGTGTTTCCCATATCTGCCTTATGTGTTTTTTATTTGTCGCCTTAGAATCTTATCCTTTTAAACTTTGAAAAGTCCAAATCTCCCTTCCCTTTAGGACTAGTAGTCCCAAATGCCTTTGGGACTGATAGGATTGGGGCAGGTAATAGCATGCAATAAGTAACGAGACCATTCCGCGATTTAATACCTTAATGGGGTGGGTAAGGGTAGACATGGATATGATGACCACGCGATAACACCACGTGTATAAATGGTTATCCGGTGTTGTGTGGGGTGATCCGTATTATTTATAAACCTAAGATCCTCTTCCCTTTACTTGTTCACTTTCTTTGGAATTTTAAAAGCTATTTAATTTTCAGTTTCTTTAACTTTTCTTTTACTATAATTACTTGCATTAATTATGTAAAAAAAACCCTCTCTTTTACTTGTTTAATTTTTAGTACTGTTTATTCCCAAAGTATCCGCCTCTTTCACCTCTTTTTCTGATTACTAGCATTAATCATGTGCGAACCCCTTCCCCTTTACTTGTGTGTGTTTTTTTTAGAATTCTAAAACTGCTTTCTTCCAAATTTCAGCTTCTTTAACTTCTTGTACTTCAGTTGTTTACAACAATTATATGAAAGCTATCTAGTATTTACAATTCTTACTTGTTTATACTTAAAGTCAGAATTGTAGCATGGCCGGGAACAACACTAGTGGATCTTGAGGGGTGCCTAACACCTTCCAATGATAATTTTAAGGCCTTATCCAATCTCTGGTTTTCTAAATCAAATTCATTCTTAGTGTCCTAATGCACTTAATCATTAGGTGGCGACTTTTCAAAAATTTCAAACCCAATTCCCAAAAGGAAATGAGTTGCCCACCCAAATGTCATATACCCGATTTCGCGAGGAAAAGGGGGCATCGACAGCATGGCGACTCTGTTGGGGAAATTCTTTAAGGCTTTTACCATTTCATGCCATTTGTGACTTTATGCTTCTTTATATGTATTTGCTTGTTTAAATGCATTTAAGTATTTATTCTTTCTTCTACTATAAAACTGACTTGGCTCTTTGTTTCTTTTCTTTATTTTCTCTTAATGCTTTCCTTTATCACTTTCCTTTAATGCTATTGTAAATTATGAGAAACTATTGTAATTATTACTTTATGAATGTGCAAATATATGACAACTTGTTAATTATTGTAACTGCTTTTTTCAATATCATATTCCACTCGTGCCAAACAAAATACCATAGCAATGCTTATAATGAGTGGTTTCACCCTTACGATATTATCACCCCCTAAATTTAGCAAAGGCGTATTTGCGGTAAAATCAGTCGAT
Organism: Nicotiana glauca; assembly: GCA_026770625.1. NCBI lineage: Eukaryota > Viridiplantae > Streptophyta > Magnoliopsida > Solanales > Solanaceae > Nicotiana > Nicotiana glauca. The sequence goes on from MU762481.1 coordinate 28,112, forward strand.
CAACCGTGTAGTCGACGGTTCCGTGCCTTTCCCTTTTGAGTTGTCCGCTCAAGGGTACCAGTCTAATACCCCATAGAAACCCTACTCTGTTTAAATGTGCATGCATCATTGTCAAACCTAGCCGAGTTACTTATGTTGTTCGCATAATGACTCTTTAAGACAGCCTTGTCCAAAGTCCATTGGGTTTCCCTGATACCCAAACGGACGCTACCACGTTCTGTGCATTCATTTGGAGAATTAAATGCTTCTTATGCTAATTGTTGATATTAATAGTCAAGTATGGTTGGAGTAAGGGTCTAACACTTTTGTCTTGCAGAAAATAAGGCACGAAATTCCCAGACTAGGCATGGTAACCAACATCCACCCAAGATTGCTACGCTGGTGGAGAGATCTTCATTCCAGTGATCAGACGCTTGTTCGGAAATACCTAGGAAATCTACCTTCCCTCCTGGAGGTCCAACCCAACAACAAAATCATAGAGGCTGCTCCACTTTTCTGGGATTGCGACAGGTCCGTTTTCCGCTTTGGGGACATTGAGATGACACCTTTGCTTGAGGAAATAGGAGGATTAGTTGGGATATCGTGGGAAACTCCAAGTTTGCTGTTGCCGGAACACTACAAGGGTAGAGGTTTTCTCAAGATGATGGGTCTAAAGAAGAATCCAGACTTGACGTGTTTGAAGGAGTCATACATTCCCTTTGACTACATGTACAAGAGGTACGGTCACTGCAAATCTTATTGTACTTATCCTGACGAGCTTGCCCTTACATCATTAGGGAATATCCATCGAAGGGTCTTTGTCTTCCTATTCTGTTTCTTGGGGATGATAGTGTTTCCAATGAAGAAAGCAAGAATCCATACCAGACTAGCCTTGGTCACCAAAATATTAATGGAAGGAATTGACGGACAGCCATTCAGTCTTGGGACAATGATCGTTGCAGGAATATACCAAGCCCTAGAAAGGTGTCAATAGGGAGCCAAACATTTCGAGGGTTGTGATCTGCTACTTCAACTTTGGCTCATGGAATATCTCCAAAGGGGAGAGTATCGACAGGAAATCCATCGAAGGGACGAGGATGATCATATCGCCTTTCATCACCCAAAGCGAATGAATTACATGCCCAACGTGTTCGCCCAATCAGAGAATGCTAGATAATGGTTCGAATTCTTCGATAATTTGACTGAGGACCGAGTGCAATAGATGTTCGAGTGGTTCCCTACTGAAGAATTCATCATTAGATCTAGGGATGCGCCATTTCTGATACTGATCGGTTTGAGAGGAACCTACCCTTATGTCCCTATCCGAGTTATGAGACAGGCAGGTAGTGTCACGACCCAAAATCTACTATGGGTCGTGGTGGCGACACCTCTGTTAGGCCAGCCAACTAGATTATCAGTTAATTCCTCTTTTAATACTTTTGAAAATCTAAGGTTTTTCCTTCCATTTTTGTAAATAAAAGTTCACTACTAGAATTCAAATTTAAATAACAATAATTAGGATAAATCCGTTGTAAATCATCCCAGAAATCCGGTGTCACAAGTGCATGAGCGACTACTGATAAGGAAAATAAAAGACAACATCCGATCGGAATACAGGGGACAGAGAGTAAATACAGTACACTGGAAGGGACAACCCTAGCTGCGGGTCGTCTTGAACAATGCAGCTCACCTAGTCCCAGAGTCATCCATGCTACTACGCTCAGCAGGCTGCTAGAGGTGTATATACCTGTGTAAAAAAAAATGCACAGAAGTGTAGTATAAGTACATAATCAACGTGTACTCAATGAGTGTCCCGCCTAATACCGAAGGAGTAGAGACGAGATGGTCAACTTGACACTCTCTAATAGTCCAACGATTATTTATTCTCAATATACATATTAAACAGTGGTTTATTTTCTAATATGATTTTTATCCAGATAGAGGAAACAAGTAAACACATAATTCTTTCATAGGAAATTTCCCAAGATTTCTTTTGATTATTAACAAAATGATCTCGGGTCAGAGTGAGGCATGTAACAACTTAAATAAGTCCAGGCAGCAATATAAGCATGCACAAATCATGCCGAGGCGACAGCCCGATCCAACAGAAATAAATGTGCACTTGCCGAAGGTCGACGGCGCGCCGATAGATGCATCTATTAATCTGCCGAGGCGTTTGGCCCCTTCCAAAATAAACACACACAGATAGACAATCAGTCAAGAAGTCAACAGGGAGCAATCATCCAAGAAAGGCCAATCCTCTTTAATAATTTGAGAAAACGAAGCTTAAGTCTTTTTAGAAATCCATTTATTAATTTAAATATGATCTATTACCCCGCTCGCGAATCATCCATGTGACGCGGTCAACATAAAATAAACTATCACCCTACTCACGTATCATCTATGCAACACAGGTACACATAAGATACATTCTCAGATAGTCAATTAGAATTTTATCAGGGAATAATTATCCAAATAAACCAATTCTCTGATTAACGATTTAGGAAATGATGTTTAATCTCTTTTTAAATTCGTTTACTAATCAAGGGTGATTTAAGCTATCCAATTCAACGATGGGTTCATAATCAATTCAAGTATAACATGCTGATGGGTCCTAACTACCCGGACAATAGCATAATAGTAGCTACGCACGGACTCTCGTCACCTTGTGCGTACGTAGCCCCCAGAAATAGGAGCACATAATCATTCACATCACCTATGGGGTAAGTTGCCCCTCACAAGATTAGAAAGGAGACTCACCTCGCTCCGAAGATCCGCAACCGGCATTCTACATTCTTCCGGAGACTTGCACCAACGCACAATGCTCCAAAACTAGCCAACAATGATATAAATCCATTAACATATGCTCAATTATACTTCACAACCCAATTTATAACAATTCCTAACCCCGAACGAAAAATTGACAAAAATGCCCTCGGGCCCACGTGCCCGGATTCCGAAATTTCTCAAAGATAAAGGTTACCCATGACCTTAGGAACTCAAATATATAATTTCCTCTTAATTTCATACTCAAAATCGTAATCAAAATCCAAGATTTCTAATTTCCTAGGTTTTCAACCAAAACCCCAAATTTACACAAATCTTCATACTTAAATCCACACATAATTGATATATTTAACACAAAAGTGGGTGGGAATCACTTACCTTAGCATAGCCGACGAAAATCCCTCTTTGAAGCTCTCCAACAATCGCCCCAAGCCATGAAAAATGAGATAAATGTACTCCCAATCGCAATTTAAAACAAGCTTCTGCCTCCAGACATTTCCGCTTCTACGGAAATATTACCGTTTATGCGGTTCCGCTTTAGCGGAAAAACAAGCCGCTTCTGCGACTACCACTGAACCCCCAATTTTCGCTTCTGCGATCATCCCTCCGCAGATGCGATCCCGCTTCTGCGACCACATCTGCGGTCTCCAAGCCTCGACCATAAACCGCTCCTGCGGCTCCCATTCCGCTTCTGCGGGGCCACTTCTGCGGTCCCTTTTCCGCAGAAGCGGAAATACCAGCAACCAGCAACCTCCGCTTTTTCTCAAATCCATTTTTTGATCCGTTAACCACTCGGAATCCACCCCAGGCCCCCGGGACCCCAACCAATCATACCAATTAATCCCATAACACATTACGGACTTGCTCAAAGCCTCAAATCACGTCAAACAATGCTAAAACAATGAGTTACACCCCGATTCGAGCTTTATGAACTTTGAACTTTCCAACTTCTATTTCCGATGCTTAAGCCTATCAAATCACGTCCGATTGACCTCAAATTTTGCACACAAGTCATATTTGAAATACGGACCTACTCCAACTTTCGGAATCGGATTTCAACCCCGATATCAAAACGTCAACGTCTGGTCAAACTTCCCAAAACCTTCAAATTTCTATCTTTAGCCAAATGGCTTCAAAATGATCTACCGACCTCCGAATTCACTTCCGATCGCGCTCCAAACTCCAGAATCACCATAAGGAGCTATTCCCAGACTCGGAGTACCAAACGGACATCGATAACACTAAAATGCACTTCAAGCCAAACTTAAGAAATTTCTTCCAAAATGCTAACTTCCAGATCCGAATTCACTTAGGGGCAACGCTCCTGGGTCATCCAACACCCGATCCGGGCATACGCCCAAGTCCGATATCATCATACGAACCTGCTGGAACCTTCAGATCCCGATTCCGATGCCGTTTACTCAAAGATCCAATCCTAGTTTATTCTTTCAACTTTAAGCTACTCAAATGAGAATTTTCATTTAAATTTAACTCCAATCTTCCTGAATTTAAATTTCGACCGTGCGAACAAGTCACAATACCTGAAATGAAGCTGCTCATGGCCTCTGACTACTGAACGACGCGCTAGGGCTCAAAACGACCGATCAGGTCGTTACATTCTCTCCCACTTAAACATACGTTCGTCCTTGAACGTGCTGAGAACTATACCGAGGTAGCCTAAAATCACTGGTTAGCACCTCGTTCACCTTCCCGTGATACCACAACTTAGTTCAACACATTAGCTCGATAAGTTCTGAAGATACTCCCTTTTATTAAAGCAATTAAGCCTTAGAGCCAAATTCCAACATCCGGAATTCTATTCCAGACCTGTTTCTAACATACGATCACCGTATCAATCACTATATGCTGTACTCAAACATGACTGCATAACTCTGCCAAATTCACACTTTGCATCACTTTACTCATAGGACCACAATAATATTTTTGTTTGAATTAATCGAAATTCCACGAATCCGATGCTCTCATTGCACCTCATGACCTACATAGGTCTTACTCTAACTATTACAATACCGCCACGACGGATGAGATGCCGAAATTCGTAATCAACTGTCGAGTCAACCAATCATCGAGTCCATACTTCTGACAAGAAACATTACCACATTCTAAACCAAATAATGATCTTCGCTCCTTAATATACTTCATATAATCAAATTGCACTGATCCTAAATCCCACAACCTCATCTTACCCGATACGAACTGCTTAGGCAATAAGCCACTCCGAATACGATCGAAAGTCTCATATGACTCCACAATGTGCCAATAGGCCACCAATCCGAACACAACACAAATAGAAATCGAACTCTGGAAGGAATTACCTAACCCCTGCGTTAATACAGACTTTCCTTAGAAGATAGGAAGCGAAACAACATAGAGGACCAGACTCGACATCACACTATTGCAGCGCGCAACCCGATCCAAATGACATACCCATGGCAGCGTTCCACCCGATCCACACATAGATCTCACATAAGGAGATTGCACTTCAAGCTAAATCTGCTCGTTACAATAAAATATCGAATTTCGATCGTAAGCACGCTAAGTGCATAATACCATCCCTGAGAAAAACATAGCGCTATAGGCTACAAAACTCAAGCATAACTGAGGTGCGATACAAAATCTAAATCTCAAGAGCCATCTTGCTCACCTAACATCATCGCAACACGGAACCTCAACACACACACAATTTCTCAGGCTGTCTCAAAACTCACACGGTGCAATGTATCACTTTATGAAATATCTGACAATGAGATGACACCCTACTACTCCATAAGGAGCGCATTACTGAAATGAATACAGCTGACCTACCATAAAGACCAAATTCATATTTAAATCCATCCACCGACCTCAAGTCGATCCTGAACATATCAAATTAAGCCAATGACCTTTCAAAGGTCCATACTAATATTTCCTTCTTCTCATAACACACGAGAACAACCGTCATAATCGGAGCAAACCTCCTCGATTCATAACCCAATAAACAAGGTGCCCTCCAGGCATAAATTTTCAAGGCAATGATATTACCCAAATTCCTCGATTTAAATCTTTAGTCAAACAAGTGACTACATGCCACACTGGTACAATCTTCCCATGAAACACGTTCCCACAATCTTCCGAAATAAATAACAGGTCCGCACATCTAAATCACCGGACGCACTAACGTTGAAAAGCGATCAAGGATCCTTAACCAGGATGCAAAGCCTCTTTCACAACACATCGCTCCCAGGGGATGTTGAATACCCTACCAACTTACTTTAATCATTCAAGTCTTTCCTTGCTCATCCGAGCACGTGACATCCTTGTCCACACTGAACTGCAAGCTTGATCCTCACTTCGTATTTCCATGCTACTCACTGCACCCAATGTGCCCATATACGATAGAACACGGTTTTTTTCATCATAACTCCGAAATCATTAACATTTTAACAATTCATCTTATATGAAATTTTCACTTAACTCACCTCAGGAGATTCATAGCAATACACAGGTAATTTCCTATAACCGTAGAATATGCAAATCTGCAAGTAGTGGTCCAAACCACCATAGCCCTTTCGGAATCTGCTTCTACATAACAAGCCACAACAGAAGAATGCCCCTGATAAATCATCGATCACGGCGGCCGACAGGCCTCACACATACCCCCACAATTCATACACGTAACTTGATCTCGCGGACCGAACTGATCACTGGCCCTAATATGCCAATTCAACTATGGCTAGTCAATTTACCTTCTTCCAATTCCTCCTTGCTTGCCTTAAAAATAAGACTAACTCCATTCAACACATAACATACTCCATCTACACTCACCCCGAGTGTCCTTGAATCACGAGACCATGCTGTCTCAATTCCCTCGAACTATTTCATATCTTTCAGATGCTACACCACAAGTCAAAATTTCATAGAATATTCAGTGCCTCTTCCCATAAACTGCTACAAAGCTTGATTCTTAACTGTACTTATAGGCTCGAAATCATCAGGCACCACACTTTATCTTTTGAGTTCCACTAGTACCGTTGCTGAGAGCCACCCGGTCTGACTTGGTCCCGAATATAATTCACTCCGTAAATCTTATAACACACGAATACCCTCTCGGTGAAGCACCCGACAAAATTGCTTTCTCTGCAACCTGTATCCCTACAAGGCATAAATCCTGAACCTCTTTCCAAGTCCGAACATGAGCCCATAAGGCCAATCATCGCATGCCTCCAACAATTCATTTGCTCGAATTACCACATATGGTCTTTTCTTGTAGCTGAATTAACACATCAATATGCTAATAACCAGAAATCACGCAAGTAGTTAATCATATAGCCCAATCATAAGCGGTGGGACTCTCCCACTTATCTTGAAGCCATCATTCCACCATTCTTGAGTTCGGCCGACCTTTTTACCTCTTATTGACATAACTTCGCGCCATAAGTTATCAAAATTTCTTGAAATCTTCCTGTAAATCCCCGTCTTTCATATTCTGAATCATTAACCACATTCGCACGACCGATCTCTTTGTTCAACAACCAATATAATTCCTTGCAGAAGCTTTGCCAACCACGCGACCGCTAATCTGCTCACGGGGAATAACCCACCTAGTGGAATCACCTCCCGACATCTTCCTACGCCGCTGCACGGGGTTCATTCACTATGACACCAATAGCCTATCCTGAGTCCGATCTCACCTTCCAGTTGCACAAGTCCATTCGCCCCTCGCAGACACCAATTAAATGTGCGGCAACATCCTTCCCAATTCAGGGTTATGTTGCACCCTCCTCCATTTCAAGCAGCTCATTTTCGCCATATCAATCTTCTGCCGCATAATAGCCCATACTTCACATCATACCCGTAGGCTTCAATCACCAATCATTAAAATTCCCAATTCGATCCAAACTCTCTTTAAGGCGCGTAGTCTTCCTACTACCAAGCCCATATGCACACCCGCCGCTCTCCCACTTTAGCAGAACTCATCTCCTTAATCAGTCACTCGACCTTGCTCCTCATACTTGGCCTTCTAAAAATTTTAAACACCGCCTGGCACTTCCCACATGTCCTTCCTCATACTTTGCTGGTCAATTGTTACCTTAATTAAAATCTATCTTCGTGGCACTTGAATCCACCATTACTGCTAACTTTAAACCTTTCCAAAGGTCATCTTTATCGAGCCGTCAACATTAGAAATTCTGATTCGATCTTGAACCACCGCATCATGCGATATCTGACAGTTGTACCTCTAATATTATTTCACAATATCCTGCCATGAAGGTAGATTGTAGCAGATTATAACACCGACAAACTTAGTACGTTCAATCAGGACCACGACACCCTCTCATAAAAGAAAGCTCAACCACGCTTGCAAATACCAAGCCTCATTACTTCCACCAGCCCACACCCGACCATTCTTAGTCCGACTGCCTTTTACTCTGTCGGGATTAAAATACTGAATCCCTTTGATTACACATTGAGTAAACCTCCCTTCAATTCATTCACTGCCCCTACGCGTGGGCAGCAACCCTACCATCACAACAACACTGCGGAATAATCGCTCATAAGTATCATGGTAACCTGTGCCTAGCCTCAAGTCTCTTAGAAGTTCTGTTACTGAGCTAAAACAATATAATATCCTTCCATAATGCGACTATATTAGTCCAATCAACTATACCGGGAAAAATCATCCCGCACTACATTTGTAGTGCCATTTCAATCCTTCATTTTTCAATTTATAGCAAGCGCTCGCGCCGCATAAGATTGAGTGGGAAGGAATCAAAGGCATAAGCCCCAAAGGAAATCGAACCGCACGATAAGGGAATCAAGAAGGGAAGTACTCCTAACAGTCATGCAGCCTCCCAAGGATAAGTATAGACGTCTTCGTATCGATCCACGAGACTCTACTAGACTTGCTCATGACTAGTGAGATCGACAGGAACCTAGTGCTCTAGTACCATGTTGTCACGACCCAAAGTCCACTAAGGGTCGTGGTGGCACCGGACACCTCTGTCAAGCTAGCCAATTAGATTATCAATTAATTCCTCTTTTAATACTTTTGAAAATCTAAGGTTTTTCCTTCCATTTTTTGTAAACAAAAGTTCACTACTAGAATTCAAATTTAAATAATAACAATTAGTACAAATCCGTTGTAAACCATCCCAGAAACCCGGTGGCACTAGTGAATGAGCGACTACTGATAAGGAAAATAAAAGACAACATCCGATCGAAATACAGGGGACGGAGAGTAAATACAGAACACTGGAAGGGACTACCCTAGTTGCGGGTCGTCTTGAACAATGCAGCTCACCTACTCCCAAAGTCATCCATGCTGCTACGCTCAGCAGGCTGCTACGCTCAGCAGGCTGCTAGAGGTGTATATACCCGTGCAACAAAAATGCATAGAAGTGTAGTATGAGTACGTAATCAACGTATACTCTGTGAGTGTCCCACCTAATCCCGAAGGAATAGAGACGAGATGGACAACTTGGCACTCTCTAATAGTCCAACGATTATTTATTCTCAATATACATATTAAATAGTGGGTTTATTTTCTAACATGATTTTTATCCAGATAGAAGAAACAAGTAAACACATAATTCTTTCATAGGAAATTTCCCAAGATTTCTTTTGATTATTAACAAAATGATCTCGAGCCAGAGTGAGGCAGGTAACAACTTAAATAAGTCCAGGCAGCAATATAAGCATGCGCAAATCATGCCGAGGCGACGACCCGATCCAATAGAAATAAATGTGCACTTGCCGAGGGTCGACAACGCGCCTATAGATGCATCTATTAATCTGCCGAGGCGTTCGGCCCATTCCAAAATAAACACACACAGACAGATAATCAGTCAAGAAGTCAACAGGGAGCAATCATCCAAGAAAGGCCAATCCTCTTTAATAATTTGAGAAAACGAAGCTTAAGTCCTTTTAGAAATCCATTTATTAATTTAAATGTGATCTATTAACCCGCTCGCGAATCATCCATGCGATGCGGTCGACATAAAATAAACAATCACCCTACTCGCGTATCATCCATGCGACGTAGGTACACATAAGATACATGCTCAGATAGTCAATTAGAATTTTATCAGGGAATAATTATCCCTACTCGCGTATCATCCATGCGACATAGGTACACATAAGATACATGCTCAGATAGTCAATTAGAATTTTATCAGGGAATAATTATCCAAATAAACCAATCATCTGCTTAACGATTTAGGAAAAGATGTTTAATCTCTTTTTAAATTCTTTTACTAATCAAGGGTGATTTAAACAATCCAAGTCATCGATGGTTTCATAATCAATTCAAGTATAACATGCTGATGGGTCCTAACTACCCGGACAATAGCATAATAGTAGCTACGCACGGACTCTCGTCACCTCGTGCGTACGTAGCCCCCACAAATAGGAGCATATAATCATTCACTTCACATGTGGGGTAAATTCCCCCTCACAAGATCATAAAGGAGACTCACCTCGCTCCGAAGATCCGCAACTGACATTCTACATTCTTCCGGAAAACTTGCACCAACGCACAATGCTCCAAAACTAGCCAACAATCATATAAATCCATTAACATATGCTCAATTATACTTCACAAATCAATTAGAACAATTCCTAACCCCGAACAAAAAGTTGACAAAAATGCCCTCAGGCCCACGTGCCCGGATTCTGAAATTTCTCGAAGATAAAGGTTACCCATGACCTTAGGAACTCAAATATATAATTTTCTCTTAATTCCATATCAAAATCGTAATCAAAATCCAAGATTTCTAATTTCCTAGGTTTTCAACCAAAACCCCAAATTTACACAAATCTTCATACTTAAATTCACACATAATTGATATATTTAACACAAAAGTGGTTGGGAATCACTTACCTTAGCATAGCCGACGAAAATCCCTCTTTGAAGCTCTCCAACAATCGCCCCAAGCCATGAAAAATGAGAGAAATGAACTCCCAATCGCGATTTAAAACAAGCTTCTGCCTCCAGACATTTCCGCTTCTGCGGAAATATTACTGCTTATGCGGTTCCGCTTTAGCGGAAAAACAAGCCGCTTCTGCGACTACCACTGAACCCCCCATTTTTGCTTCTTCGATCTACCCTCCGCAGATGCGATCCCGCTTCTGCATATCCTTGACCGCATCTGTGGTCTCCAAGCCTTGACCATAAACCGCTCCTGCAGCTCCCATTCCGCTTCTGTGGGGCCACTTCTGCAGTCCCTTTTCCGAAGAAGCAGAAATACCAGCAACCTCAGCTTTTTCTCAAATCCATTTTTCTATCCGTTAACCACCCGGAATCCACCCGAGGCCCCCGGGACCCCAACCAATCATACCAACCAATCCCATAACACATTATGGACTTGCTCGAAGCCTCAAATCACGTCAAACAATGATAAAACCATGAATTACACCTCGATTCGAACTTTATGAACTTTGAACTTTCCAACTTCTATTTCCGATGCTTAAGCCTATCAAATCACGTCTGATTGACCTCAAATTTTGCACACAAGTCATATTTGACATTACGGACCTACTCCAACCTCCGAATCCGGATTCTGACCCCGATATCAAAAAGTCAAGCTCCAGTCAAACTTCCCAAAACCTTTAAATTTCTATCTTTAGCCAAATGGCTTCAAAATGACCTACCGACTTCCGAATTCACTTCCAATCGCGCTCCCAGCTCCAGAATCACCATAAGGATCTATTCCCAGACTCAGAATCCCAAACAGACATCGATAACACTGAAATGCACTTCAAGCCAAACTTAAGAAATTTCTTCCAAAATGCTAACTTCCACAATAGGTGCCAAAACGCTCTCGGCTCATCCAAAACCCGATCCGAGCATACACAAGTACAATATCATCATACCAACATGCTGGAACCTTCAGATCCCGATTCTGAGGCCGTTTACTCAAAGATCTAATCCTAGTTCATTCTTTCAACTTTAAGCTGCTCAAATGAGAATTTTTATTTAAATTTAACTCTGATATTCTTGAATTTAAAATTCCGACCATGCGAACAAGTCACAATACCTGAAATGAAGCTACTCATGGCCTCAGAGTGCTAAACGACGCGCTAGGGCTCAAAATGACCGGTCAGGTCGTTATAGGTAGGAAACAGGTTATAGCAAGGGTCGACAAGATGAGTCACTTCCGAGCCGACTTCCAGGATGACGATAGTCCATACAGATGCCAGGCTCAGCATATGTGGCATTGCAAAATTGTCTTCAGAAAAGCACCATCGAACCAGATCGCCAACGTGCTGACTGTACCCCACACTATTTAGGCTGGTTGGAGGAGAATCACAACGGTTTGGGTCAGCCTGGGTTTCTTCAAGGTCACAAAATCATTGATGAAAAGGATGAAGCACAAGTAAAGTAAAATCAACTGCGCAAGAGGATGCGGGAATGTGAAAACGAGCACCGTGAAATACAAGAAACAAATAAAAACTAATTGGAGAATGGAAGGATATGGCTGTTAGCGCCAACAAATGACCGATCTATTTGGAGTGGGGTATAGTGGAACTGGAAAATAAGTTTCTGAAGAGGGTCTAAGATTGCCGAGTTACTGAAGGAAATGAAGGCGGACATCTAGCTAGGGCTTACTTGCTGCTAGGACTACGCGAGCTGGGAGATCTGTTTGAGGGAGCTAACACTACCGAGTCTGGAAAGGTCCTTCTGGACCAAATAGATAGGAGTTTTTCCTTTTGCTTTGAGAAAGGTAATAAGGCCTATGACCACTAGTGACATTTTATTTCCTGTTATTTAGTGTTGTTTTGGGATTCATATCTTTTTATCAAAAAAATGAGGCATTTAGCATTCTAAGTTCTCCAAATTTACTTGTCGCTAGGCCTATCTCGGGCACAATGAAGTCCCCAAAATTAGGATACACTTTATATTTCCTACACTACGTGTTTAAATATCGCAACATTTTTTCCTTATAATCCTTACTGACTTGTCATCTTTTATTTTACTTTTTGTTTATTCCCCTCCCCAAAGGTTAGTTCGTGAACTTTTGCAACATCAGCATATTTTACAAGATCCAGGGGCCCTCCACCTACTCCTCCTCCCAGTCCTGTCAGGCACAAAAACAAAAGAAGAATGGTAGATTCAAACAACTCAGCTGAACGGGTAGAGGTCACTCGTAGTGCCATAATCCCCAAGGAAAATGCCTCTCAGATAGAACAAAAATTACTGAAATTCCAAGAAGAGCTTGATCATGTCCGGAATTTGGAAAGTCTGTCATTTTCCCTTACCGCTCCAGAAGTTACCTTCCCAAATACTCAAAATCCCATATCCCCACAAAACATCCCAAAGCAACCTGTTCCTCACCACTACTACAATACTTGCCACACTCAAGAACACCCGAGTCGATGATAAGGACTCGCTCATTAGAAATTTGGCCAAAGAGCTTAAGAAGTTGACCACCAGAATCCAAGGCGATGAAGGAAGTAAGGGAATTGAGGGGCTAAATTATGAAGCTTTATGCATATAGCCCAATGTCGAACTACCCGAGGGGTACAAACCTCCCAAGTTTGAAATGTTTGATGGTACAGAGGATCCCAGGGTTCACTTGAAGATATATTGCGACAAGCTGGTCGGAGTAGGAAAAGATGAGAAGATCCGTATGAAGCTTTTCATGAGGAGCCTAAAAGGAGATGCTCTATCCTGGTACATTAGCCAAGACCCAAAGAAGTGGTCAAATGGGGTTAGTAAGGCATCCGACTTCATGGATAGGTTTAGGTTCAATATGGAAAATGTACCGGATGTGTTTTACATTAAGAATTTAAAGAAGAAACCCACAAAAATATTCTGCGAGTATGCCACTCGTTGGAAATCAGAGACTACTAAGGTTCGACCTGCTTTAGGGGAATAATAGATGAACAAGTTTTTTGTCTAGGCTCAGGATTCGCAATACTATGGAAGACTGATGCTGATTGAAAGCCAGAAATTTTCCGACATCATCAAGCTAGGGGAGAGGATCGAGGAAGGAATCAAAAGTGGTATGTTTACAAACTTCAAATCTTTGCAGGCTACCAACAAGGCTCTACAATCTGGTGGCACGTCCAAGAAGAGGAACGTAAGTGCCGTAATGGTTGCACAAAGAACAAATCACCAATCAAGTACCAAACCTACCCAATATCTCCACTTGCATATCAGCCTACTCCAAATTTGCAAACACTCACACCTTTCTACCAAGCTTTACCACCTACCTATCAATCGCCTCTACCCCCTACATACTAACCTGCTTCACCTAGATATTCCTAACCCACACAAGTCTACCAAGCTTACAACACTCAACCATCCCACTATCAATCACCTCCCGCTCGCCAAAATTTTCCTAGACCTCGACCAAATTTCGACTACAGACCTTCCAAATAGTATACCGCCATTGCCGAACCAATCGACCAGCTGTATGAAAGACTCAAAGTTGTTAGTTATGTCACCCATATCCCTGCTATAACCCCTGAAAACCCTTTCCAATGGGATAACCCAAATAAAAACTGTGCATACCATTCTGGCATAAAGGGGTATACTATTGATGAATGCCACTCCCTGAAAGATAAGATCCAGGCTTTGATTGATAACAAGATCATCATGTCAAAGGAGCCTGCTCTGAATGTCCACAATAACCCTCTACCAGACCACAAGGGTGAAGGTGTTCATATGATTGAAATAAAGGATGATGGGATCCCAAAGGATTAATCGATTTGATCACAGAAGGTGACGATCCAGAGAAACCAACAGTCACCCTTAATCCGATTGTAGTCCAAATTCAGCCTTCTGAAGATGTCGAGGTGAACATGTCCATACCACTTGAGCTTGAAACACCAGTCTCTGCAAAGACGCCAATACCAATTGAGGTCGAGTTTGGGTCCCCCAAGATACCTGAGCCATTTGAAGTTGATGTATTACCTTCTAAGGCAAGGGTACCCATTCTAGTAGCAATGACAGCCGTAAAACCATTCCACACAAAATTCATACCATGGGACTACACAGCCGAGGCAAGAAGGAAGGGAAAATCCAAGTTCGGGGAAACGGTTGCGGTATAGGGTATGACAAGAACTGGTAGGGTTTATACCCCAGAACACTTGGTTGAGTCGATTAAGCAGACCTCTGGTTGACAGGACATCGCTGAAATCGGGCCCGATGATCTTTGGAGAAAGATACAAGCCAAGGAATACTTGTTCATTGACAAGCTGAACAAAATACCGGCACAGATCTCTATCCTGGCTTTGCTACAAAGTTCCGATGCACACAAGAATGCCTTGTTGAAGTTGTTAAGTGAGGCATATGTACCCAGCAACATCACCAAAGGAGAAATGGCAAACATGGTAGGTCAAGTGTTGGAGAGTCACAAAATCACCTTCCACGAGGATGAGCTGCCACCGGAAGGATTGAGTCACAACAAGGCATTGCACGTCACTGTGTAGTGTGAAGATTATTTTATCACCATGATCTTGGTCGATGGAGGGTCCAGTCTCAATATTTGTCTGTTGGTAACACTCATGACATTGGGAAAAGGGCTGCATGAAATCATGGATGGGGCCATCAACGTTAAAGCCTTCGATGGTTCTCAAAGGTCCACTATTGGGGAAATTAGCTTACGTTTACAAATGTGGCCTACTTGGTTTGATGTTGATTTTCAAGTGATAGATGTACTAGCATCTTACAATCTATTGTTGGGACGACTATGGATTCATGGCCCCGGGGCCGTGGCATCAACAGTACATCAGGCAGTGAAATTTCAGTGGAATCACCAGGAGGTGATCATTCATGGTGACGGTAGCAATCTCATATATAGTTGCCAGACAATCCTAGCAATTGTAGGAAGAAGAAGGATAGGTGGGGAAACTTACCACCACATCGAGCGAGTAAACATCGTCGATAACGAAAAAATATGGGACAATAAAATTGAAAGCATACTGAACCGGAGCGGGTATGAACCTGGCAAGAGACTTGGCAAGAATCTCCAAGGAACCACTAAGCCCAGCAATCTCAAGAAGCACGACACCACCTTCGAATTGGGATATGAGTATACCTGGAAAGAATTCAAGGAATGGTCGCCACCCTGGCACGGTCATTACTATCTATTGGAGCAGTCGATACCCCGTTTGGAGCAGACTTTCCAATCGGCCAAAGTCATCTATAGGTCAGAAGAAGAGGAAGCACGAGAATCAATGAGGAACTTATTCCTAGAATATGATGATATGGACTGTTGTGTCATTTTTTAGGAGGAGGGTGATAAGTCAGGATTTTAAAGTGTTTTATGCCCCTACTTGCCTATGCTTTGGTTATAAATTGCTACAAAATAGTCTTAATATGATCACAAGTTGTGCTTGATTGCAGGTTTGATCGACAAAATGACAAATGTCAAAGATCGGCTCAAAAAGGAGTGAAAACTGCTCAAGTGTCAAAGACTAAGTGAAATGGGGAAAAGAGAACCTAGTGCGGACTGCGCAAAAGTGACTGTGGCCGTACTAAAAAGTTCAAAGAGTTGACATATTCAAGCTGGAGGCAACGCGAGCGCGGTACACTTCCACGTGGTCCGCAGTCAGACTCCGCAGCCGCGCTACTCTTTTATGCGGTCCGCGGAGCAGAGATTCAGAGAGTTAAAAATTTTCCAATTCCAAGCAATGCGGTCTGCACTCAATTTTGTGCGTCCGCGCCAACTTCCACCGTGGCCGCGATGCACTTTCACGCGGTCCACGGTCCCCAACTTCAGCAAAGTAGAAATGAGAAGTCTAATAGCCAGTGCGGCCACGGTCCATTTTGTGTGGCCCGCACTGACCCCACAGGGGTGTTTTTGTCTAGTTTTTCCTTCTTAGTATAAATAGAACATTTTACCATATTTAGGTCAAGTTTTATATTACAAACTGGGCTGCGCTCGCAAGACTCACATTTGTAGCCATTTTTCGGCACTTTTGCTCCTTATTAACGATAGATTGTTGTAGTTTCTTCTTAGTAATCACTTAATATGCTTAGTTCTTCATCTATTTCTTCAATTTCTGTATCTAGCATGAGTAGCTAAACCCATTAGCTAGGGTTGTGGCTCAACCCTAGTGTGGGTAATTGATGGGTGTTGCCATCTAGGGTTAGAATGATTATGGTTGTTTGCTATTTGGTTGATTTTATGTTTTAATTTCAAATTTGTGGTTGCAAACACTAATTCAAGCTTAGTGGGTCTAACTCCTCTTGAGAAAGAGAGTCCATAACCCCCAAAATTGACCAACAAGGAATTGGGATGGACTCATGAGAAATGATAGTCCCAATTAACGGGTTAAATCTTGAGAGAGTAATCACCCTACTTGAACCCTAGTTGCTTGATCAAATTAGCCTACCCAATTGGTCTCGAAAGATTTAATTGGGCAAAATCACTCTCTCAATTGAGAGGTGTGAGAGTGGGTACAATTATGCAATGGTTATAGCATAAGCCCCAAATATGTCAATCTATCCTTAGTAGAATCTACCCATCAATTAGCCACCTAGGTAGTGTCACGACCCTAGTGCCTTTCTTCATATTAGATACAACTTAGCAATATTCTCGTAGCATAATTTAGTGTTAATCATTAGTTTTATAATAGTAGTTATATAAATAAAAAAACAAAAATATTTGAAGTGACATTAGGAGTACAAACACATCTCTAGACTAGACAGAAAATTTAACTCCACTACTAGCTCCCTGAGGAAATCGATCTCGACCTCTATTCGGGTAAAAGCTATTGCGACCCGCTCTTCCTACCTTGGTATAGTGTCGAGTTGGAAGCGATCACTTTTTGGTGCCGTTGCCGGGGAGCTTACGGTGTTGACTATATGTTTAGTTAGTTTTGTATTTTGCTTCTCTTTCTTTCTTGTTTACTAATTTTGTTTGTAACGATTACTCGGGAACAAATGGCTCTCAATACTAATGACCCTCTTGGCAATGTGAATGCGGGGGAGGAGGTAGACGATCTTGATCATGATGAGCTTCCCTTACCTGAAGCTCCATGTTGAGGCCGTCAGGCCAATGCAAATGACAACAACAATATTCCAGACCCTCATCCGCCAATGCCAAGAGTGGCTCCAAGAGTCCTCCGGAATAAAGGATATGCGACCCTAGTGCCTTTCCAAATCTCTCAATCGTTGAATACTCGACCTAAGGGTGCTCTACAAAGTGATACGGTAGTGAACCCGAAGGAAGGTAAAAATCATGTGATGGCGATTACAACAAGAAGTGGGAGAGGCGGTGATGTGCATACCTCGAATGAAAATCAAGTTGTGAATGATGATGTTGGGTTCCAAGAATATGTGGGTCCTTTGATTGTTGAAGATGTGGTTGAGACAAATATGAACAATGAGGGGAGGATAGGTATTGATGAGGCCAAGGTGGAGACACAAGATGCCGTGAACCCGTCTAGGGAACACATTATTGATATGCCCGAGCCGGTGGTGCCCAAAGCCAAGGCACCTTTGCCTAGACCACCTCCACCTTATCCTCAACGGTTAGAAAAGCAAAAGAGTGACAATCAATTCAAAAAGTTCATAGAGATGATGAAAAGCCTTACAATCAATGTGCCTTTGGTTGAGGCACTTGAGCAAATGTCGGGGTACGCAAAGTTTATGAAAGATTTGGTAACAAAGAAGAGGTCAATGGAGTGCGAAACAATTAAGATGACTCATCAAGTGAGTGCTATCGTGCATTCTATGGCCCCAAAACTTGAGGACCCCGGAGCTTTTACTATCCCTTACACTATCGGTAGTGCGAATTTTGCCAAGACCCTTTGTGATTTGGGGGCTAGAATAAATTTGATGCCTTATTCGGTCTTCAAAACTTTGGGAATCGGGCAACCTAAGCCAACTTCAATGAGACTTCAAATGGTGGATCGATCAATGAAGCGACCTTTGGGCATAATTGATGATGTTCTTGTCCGTGTTGATAAATTTATATTGTCGACCGACTTTGTCATATTGAATTGTTAGGTGAACTTTGAAGTGCCAGTTATTCTTGGGAGACCTTTCCTAGCTACGGGGAAGGCCTTGGTTGATGTTGAAGCGGGTGAGTTGACAGGGAGATGAGAAGGTGGTATTCGATGTTTACAAATCAATGAGACAACCTAATAGCACAGAGGTGTGTTCATTTATGGACATTGTCACAGCTATGATAGTGGATGATACAAGTTCCATGATAAATGTTGAAGATCCTCTTGAGGCAATTCTTCTTAACATGGATATCGATGATGATGCTAGTAGAGTGGAGTGCGTGAATGCATTGCATGGTATGGGTTCATATTCATATGATCCTAGGAAGTTATCTTTGGATCTTGAAAATCGCAAAACCCCACCAACTAAGCCATCCATTAATGAGCCACCGGTGTTGGATTTGAACCATTTCCTCCGCACCTCAGGTATGAATTTTTGGGCTCTAATTCAACTCTTCTAGTTATTCTTTCTTCTTGCCTTACTAACTTGCAGGTTGAGGCCACTTTGGAGGTGCTTCAAAGGCGAAAAAGGGCAATAGGATGGACTCTGGCGGACATTCAGGGGATAAGCCCCGCCTTTTGCATGCATAAAATCATCTTGGAGGAGGATGCAAGGCCTTCACTTGAACATCAAAGAAGACTAAATGAGGCGATGCAAGAAGTGATAAAGAAAGAGGTTATCAAGTGGCTTGACGCCGGTGTGGTTTATCCAATATCCGATAGCTCATGGACCTCTCCGGTCCAATGTGTGGCAAAGAAAGGAGGGATGACGGTAGTGACAAATGACAACAATGAACTTATTCCCACTAGGACCATTACCAGGTGAAGAGTTTGTATGGACCACCGGAAACTCAACAAGGTGACCCGCAAGGATCATTTCCCCTTGCCATTCCTCGATCAAATGCTTGATTACCTTGCGGGTCGAGCTTTCTATTGCTTTTTGGATAGGTACTCGGGCTACAATAAAATCTTAATTGTCCTGGAGGACCAAGAGAAAACCATTTTTACATGCCGTTATGGTACATTTGCTTTCTCCCGGATACCATTCGGGTTGGGCAATGCTCTGACGACCTTCCAATGTTGCATGATGGCTATTTTCACCGACAAGGTGAAAGACATATTAGAGGTCTTTATGGATGATTTTAGTGTGGTTGGTGACTCCTTTGAAGAATGCTTGGTAAATTTGGATAGAGTCTTGGCTCGATGTGAAGAAACTAACCTCATTCTCAATTGGGAAAAATACCATTTTATGGTTGAAAAAGGTATAATGTTGGGTCACAAGATTTCTAAGCATGGGATTGAGGTAGACAAGGCTAAGATCGAGGTGATTTCAAGGCTCCCTCTCCCTACTTCTGTCAAAGGGGTGAGGAGTTTTCTTGGGCATGCCGGGTTCTACCGGATATTTATCAAATATTTCTCAAAGGTTGTAAATCCACTTTGCAAGTTGCTAGAGAAAGATGCCAAGTTTGTTTTGATGAAAAATGCATGGAGGCCTTTGAACTTTTAAAGCACAAGTTGACCACAACTCCTATCATCACCGCACCTAATTGGAGTTTTCCCTATGAACTAATATGTGATGCAAGTGACGTTGCGGTGGGGGCGGTGTTAGGTTAATGAATTAGTAAAATGTTCCATCCCGTGTACTATGCAAGCAAGACTATGAATGAAGCTCAACAGAATTACACGGTGACAGAGAAGGAATTATTGGCAATTGTATTTTCCATGAAAAAATTTCGGCCTTATCTTATGGGGGCCAAGGTGATTGTGCACATGGACCATGCCGCCCTTAGGTATTTTAATGACCAAGAAGGACTCCAAGGTAAGATTGATGAGATGGGTGCTACTTCTTCGAGAATTTGACTTAGAAATAGTGGACCGGAAGGGAAGTGATAATCAAGTTGCGGACCATTTGTCCCGGTTTGAGGAAGAAGGAAGGCCATGTGACGGCCTTGAAATAAATGATTCATTCCCCGACGAGCAACTTCTTTCCGTGTCAATGTGTGACATGCCATGGTTCGCGGACATCGCCAACTTCATTGTGACCGGAATTGTCCCGTGTGAGCTCTCTTCCAACCACAAGAAGAAACTCAAGCGGGATAGTTTGGATTTTTATTGGGATGATCCATACTTGTTTAAAATTTACACTGACAGTGTGATTAGAAGATGTGTCCCGGAAGGTGAACAATTGAGCATATTGGAGGCTTGTCACTCCTCCCCCTATGGTGGCCATCATGGAGGGGTGAGGATGGCTTCAAAGGTCTTGATTTGCGGTTTCTATTAGCCAACTTTGTTTAAGGATTCTAGTGATTGGTTAAAGAGATGTGATGCATGCCAAAGAGCTGGCCGAATTTCAAAAAGGGATGAGATGCCTCTCAATACGATTCTCGAGGTGGAAATTTTTTATGTTTGGGGCATCGATTTCATGGGTCCTTTTGTGAGCTCTTGTAGGAACACTTATATTCTCGTGGCGGTGGACTATGTCTCTAAGTGGGTTGAAGTCGTGGCTTTGCCTAACAATGAAGCCCGGAGTGCTATGGCATTCTTGAAAAAGAGTATTTTCACAAGGTTTGGCACCCCTCGTGCTATCATTAGTGATGGGGGGGTCTCACTTTTGCAACAAGGCTTTCGACTCATTGCTTGCCAAGTATGGAGTAAATCACAAAGTGACCACCCACTATCATACTCAAGCTAGTGGTCAAGTGGAAGTCTCCAACCGAGAAATAAAGAGTATCTTCTCCAAGACGGTCAATGCTAATAGGACTGATTGGTCGAAAAAGTTGGATGACACTTTATGGGTACCGAACGGCTTACAAGACCCTAATTGGTATGTCCCCATATCGGTTGGTGTTTGGGAAAGATTGCCATCTTCCGATGGAATTGGAGCACAAAGCTATGTGGGCCTTGAGAAAGTTGAACTTGGAATGGGATATTGCAGCGAATCTCCGTGTTAAGCAACTTAATGAGCTTGATGAGTTTAGATTTCATGCCTACTCCAGCTCATCCTTGTAAAAGGACAATATGAAGTATCTTCACGACAAATATTCTTGGGAAAAGGAATTCAAAGTTGGTGATAAGGTTCTTTTTTCAACTCCCAGTTACGTCTGTTTCCGGGAAAGCTCAAATCAAAGTGGAGTGGGCCATTTGAAGTTGTGTTTGTGACCCCATTTGGTGCTCCTTATCTAAGGAACAAGAATGGTGAAATATTCAGAGTCAATGGACATCGTGTGAAGCATTATATTGGAAAGATTGATGATAGCCACGTGGTGGCTATGGTAAATTTCAAATGATATATTGGTAACCCGCGTCGTGCCGCGACATTTTATCAGGTGTTTCCTGGGAGGCAACCCATGTCTTTTTCTTTCTCTTTGATTTTCTTTATAGTTTAGGATTTTTGAGCTAATTGGTTGTGAGATCTTGCAGGGATTTTGTTGATGCAGTGCAAAATAAGTTGGAACAAATTGAACGGTCTCTGAAGTTTGCCAGCGCGGCCGTAGTCACCTTAGCACGGTCCGCACTGGCATGGTCCAACAATGATGGTCTTTGAAGTTTTCCACCGCAGCCGCATTCCAGTTTGTGTGGTCCACAGTGGACCTTCACGACCGCGATATGCTTTTACGCGGTCCGCATAGGTTGCCTACTGAAACTTCAATTGGTGAAATCCAGCATGGCCCGCGGTCCATTTTGCGCGGCCGTGCTGGTAGGTGAGTACGGGGTCCACAGCTTTTCTATAAATAGCGCCCAAGGGTCTTAGTATACCCTTTTCGAACTTTGAAAACTCTGAGCCCTAGAACTACTGTTCATTCCTTTCTGAGACCGTAACTCTTGCTTGCTTGGACTAATTGCATTCAATCTTCACAAACCTGGTAACGTTTCATGCATTTGTGATTAACTAATTTCTTATTTTCATTTAATGGCTTGCCCAATAGTTTTAGCTTCTTATTTTTCACTTAATTGTTAGTTTAGGATAGTTTAAAACCTGGGTTATATGCTAAATGTGCCTAATCAATGGGTGAACTGAGTAGGGACAAAGTAGGTGTAAAAACTCGAACAAGAATGGCAAAAATGCAACCCTAGCTTAGTGCCCGTAAACCCTAGCTCAGCGCAGACCGCGGTTACCTTTGCTTGACCGCGCTGCCCTGATGCGGTACATGTTGCTTTTCTGTGCGGACTGCGGTGTTCATTTACTGCTACTTGACGTGTATCAATGTGGCCGTATTGCACTTTAGTGGGGTCTGCGCTGATCCACAATGGCCGCGAACCCATTTTGTGCAGACCGAGGTAGGAGATTCAGAGAGTTGTTATTTTGGTCCTTTGCCCAGTGCGGTCCGCAATGCCTCCAACACGGCCACACTCCTTCTTGTGCGGACCGCGGTGCATGTTTCTCCAACAGTGTTCTTTGACTGTTGTCTGCAATTTCTTTTTTCATTCACCTATTTCACTGCTTGTGCTTAAACTAACAATGTTAGATGCTTGTGTTTGCAGACAATGGTTAAACAAAGAGGTGGCAAGGGATTACAATAACCCAGAAGAGGTGGTTCCTCCCGAGGGGTAAAGGCAAGAGAATAGCATAACTCACTCCCCAGGCTCGGGAGAACATCAAAAAGACCCGAAAATTGATAAGAGTTGCTGGTAAGGCTGCTTCTCATTCATCAGCGAGTGAGCATATGCCTTCCAAGGACATCTCCTCAGATTTAGTCCCAACTCACATAACCAACCCCCTCCACCTAACTGATACCCCTCCAGCATCACCCTCTATCAAAAGACCAGTAAATATAGTTTCGGATTCATCTAACGAGTCCGCAGCTGGTAGACCCCTACTAATCTACCTTGCAGTATTGGATGGAGCGTTCGGTTGTGTTCTGGGGTAGCATGAGGAAATAGGGAGGAAGGAATAGGCCATTATTATCTTAGTAAGAAGTTCACCCCATACGAGGCCCAGTACTCTCTATTAAAACACACCTGCTGTGATTTGACTTGGGTAGCTCAGAAGTTGAGGCACTATTTATACGCCTATACTACATACCCCATATCAAGAACGGATCCGCTAAAATACATATTTCAAAAGCCCATGCCTACTGGCAAGCTAGCCAAATGGCAAATCCTGCTAAGTGAATTTGACATTGTCTACGTAACTCAAAAGGCAATAAAAGGACAAGCATTTGCAGATTATCTTGCCGAGAATCCCGTGGACAGAAAATATGAACCCCT
This sequence comes from Nicotiana glauca, assembly GCA_026770625.1. Classification (NCBI taxonomy): domain Eukaryota; kingdom Viridiplantae; phylum Streptophyta; class Magnoliopsida; order Solanales; family Solanaceae; genus Nicotiana; species Nicotiana glauca. The sequence goes on from MU762481.1 coordinate 52,046, forward strand.
AAAGACGTATTTTCCTGATGAAGAGGTATCCTTCATTGGAGAAGATATTGCAGAATCCTATGATGGTTGGAGGATGTTTTTCGATTGAGCGGTAAATTTCAAAGGACTTGGCATAGGAGCGGTCCTAGTATTAGAAACCGGTTAGGATTATCCGGTATCAGCCAAGCTCAGGTTCCCCTACACTAACAATATGGCCGAATACGAAGCTTGTATCTCAGGGCTCAAGATGGCCATTGACATGAACATCCAAGAGTTGCTAATAATTGGAGATTCCAACCTTCTTATACATCAGGTCCGAGAAGAATGAGCAACCAAGAACTCTAAGATACTCCTTTATCTGCGTAATGTACAGGAGATGAGGAAGAGGTTCACAAGGACAGAGTTCCAGCATGTTCCCAGGGTCCAGAATGAGTTTGCCAATGCACTGGCTACCTTGGCCTCTATGATACAACATCCAGATAAGAATTTCATTGATCCTATTCTCGTGAAGATCTACGATCAACCAGCTTATTGTGCTCATGTCGAAGAAGAAGCGGATGGAAAACCTTGGTTTCACGACATCAAGGAATATCTAGCCAAAGGAGAATATCTAGAGCTTGCAAATACCATTCAGAAGGGAACACTTCTAAGAGTGTCCAACAATTTCTTTCACAGTGGAGGAATCCTGTATAGGAGGACTCCGTATTTGGGTTTGCTAAGGTGTGTTGATGTAAAGGAAGCATCTAAACTGGTCGAGGAAATTCATGTCGGGACCTGTGGCCCACATATGAACGATTTTGTCTTAGCCAAGAAGATACTCCATGTAGGTTATTTTTGGATGACTATGGAGACGGATTGCATCCAATATGTCCAAATGTGCCACTGCTATCAGATACATGCTGACATGAGCTCGCCATGGCCATTTGCCACATGGGGAATGGATGTTATCGGACTAATCGAATGTGCCGCATCAAATGGCACAGGTTTATCCTAGTAGCAATTGACTATTTTACCAAATGGATTGAAGCAGCATCTTACAAAGCAGTGACTAAGAAAGTCGTAACAGACTTTGTCCGTGACCGTATCGTTTGTCGATTCGGAATTCCAAAATCAATCATTACTGACAATGGCTTCAACCTCAACAGTGGTTTGATGAAAGCTATGTGTGAAACCTTCAAGATCAAACATAAGAATTCCACAGCTTATAGGCCTCAGATGAACGAAGTTGTAGAGGCTGCCAATAAGAATATCAAGAAGATACTGAGGAAAATGATAGAGAAGCATAAGTAGTGGCATGAAAAGTTATTATTTGCGTTATTGGGGTACCGCACCACGGTCCGTACATCAATCGGGTCAACTCCCTATATACTGGTTTATGTTACAAAAGCGGTCATTCCTGCCAAGGAAGAAATTCCTTCCTTGAGGATTATACAGGAAGCAGAACTCGACGATTTAGAATGGGTAAAGAGTCGCTACGTGCAGTTGGCACTTATAGATGGAAAAAGAATGAATGCAGTTTGCCATGGTCAACTTTACCATAACAGAATTTCCAGATCTTTCAACAAGAGAGTCAAACCAAGACGGTTCACACCGGGGCAGCTAGTGTTAAAGAAGATTTTTCCACATCAAGATGAAGCCAAATGGAAATTCTCTCCTAATTGGTAGGGTCCATCTATGGTTCATCGGGTTCTGACAGGAGGAGCCCTCATACTCGCAGAAATGGACGGAGAAGTTTGGCCAAAGCCAATAAATTCATGTGTAGTCGAGCGATACAATGTGTAACCATTTATGATTTCCTTATATAATTTGAACCACATCTGACCTGATTCCCGTTTAAGAGGGGATACGTAGGCAGCCTTATGGGTTCGGTCACAATTCAATAAAATTTTCATTTCCCCCCGCACTTGGAAACTGAGGAAGAATTTTGAGAAGGACCATCAAAATTCTAAAGTAACTTCACCCGATCATCGCAAGCAACCGTCAAAAGCAGTAGCCCAGTAAACTGGGGTAGAATTTTGAGGAGGAACCTTAAAATTCTGTAGCGAGAGAGGTTGCAATGTCCCAAACCACCTCACAGTCGTTGGTTCATCTAAAAATATTTCTTAAATATATACATATGTCATATCTTTAACAAAATCATGCATGTTTATTATCCAAATTGTTCTTTTTAGCAATGCTACCCCAATGATATCCACAGATTCATCAAAATAGAGCCAAGCAGGATAAGCAAAGGCAGCAGGAACACAAACTAACCATTCCACTTACAAAACTCATGATTTTTCTTTGGACGCAGGCACCCGAGTCATATAATCATCGGATATATTTATACACTCACACTCCTCGGGAATACAACTCTCAAAACCATCACCTATCTACAATTGATATCCGTACATGATATCCCCAATAGCCACAATATCACAATCAGCAACCAGCTATCAATTATCAGCTAAGAATTTTATTACTATTCGTCTTTCATCTTTTGCATAAGGCTACTATTCTGCCTTCCGAGGTTAAGCTCTGCCTCCATTTGCATTTCCTGCATTGCATAAGGCTACTATTCTGCCTTCCGAGATTTAGCTCTACCCCCATTTGGATTCCTGCATTGCATAAGGCTACTATTCTGCCTTCCTAGGTTAAGCTCTACCTCCATTTGCATTCCTGCGCATTGTATAAGGCTACTATTCTGCCTTCCAAGGTTAATCTCTACCTCCATTTGCATTTCCTGCATTGCATAAGGCTATTATTCTGCCTTCTGAGGTTAAGCTCTACCTCCATTTGTATTTCATGCATTGCATAAGGCTACTATTTTGCCTTTAAAAACTAAGTTATGTCTCCATCTGCACGACTGAAAGATCGCCATTTTATTTACACCTTGTATCGACTAAAATATCGCCACTTCATTTAAATCATGCATCGACTGAAATATCGCCATTTTATTTAAATCATGCATCGGCTGAAATATCACCACTTCATTTAAATCTTACATCGGTTGAAAGATCGCCATTTTATTTACACTCTGCATGGCTGAAATATCGCCACTTCATTTAAATCCTGCATCGGCTGAAATACCTCCACTTTATTTAAATTTTGCATCGGCTGAAAGATCGCCACCTTTTGCATTTCATGGGCTAAAAGATTGCCAAATAATCCAAGGGCGTCATTGTTTGGAGGCACCATTTTCATAACCCGAGAACGCCATGACATGGCCCGATAACTCCTTTATCTCTTGCATATCATTATTCAAAGGCATTATCCCTCAGAAATATCATTCACATAGCCCGAGAGCATCATTTCATAGCCTGTGAATCCCTTATTATATACTTCATGCCCCAGGATGTCATGGTCTGAGGACGTCATCCTAACCGTCCAAAGACAGCATTCATGGTCCAACGGGAACTTGCATCACGTTTAAATTTATGCACAATATATGCGCTCGTATTGTTTATTTGCAGGTTAACTGGTAAGCAACAGCCATCTCAGCAGGAGCAAACCCGCTCTAATTCCCACAGCCCTATTAAACTCATAACCACCACCCCAACCCAAATATCTCGTCCGTTCTTGAAAAAATCTCCATCGGCATATTCCGCCGACGGATCCCGAACTACATACGGCTCGATTCCTGTAAGACCAGGGATATGTAGGCAGCTCAGAAACCAGAGCATGATCAAGCGCTTCAAACCATTCCGTTCGGTCAAAATTGGCCATTATATCTTTACCCGACAACTCTTTCATCCTTCCCGGGTAAAGAGGTGTAGGTGCTGGTACCCAATTTTTTTCTATGTATTTTTTTATGTAAAAAATACTTTTAAAATAATATATATACATATATAAGCATGCCTAAGTGTTTTGGTAGTTTTTCTAATTTTTAAAAGATTTTTAAAATCAATTTATTATCCATGTTAGTAGTACAAAAATCAATAATTATTCCCAAAATCATCAATTTTGGTGAATAATTTATTTTATTCCGATATTTATACCAAAATATAGTTAAGGTAATTTTTTTACATTTTTATAAATTTATTTGGTATTTAAAAGACTAAATTGCATATAATTGCAAGCCTACTTTAAGATTTAATAGTATTTTATAATTATAAAATTGGTTCCAGTATTTTTAAATTAATATTTATATATTATTTGTTGATTTAGTACTTTTAAAAATACTGGAACCAATTATTTGTTGATTCAATATTTTAATTTAATTTTAAAATTATTTTTACTATCTTTATAAAATAAAAGGAAAAAACTGGCTATTTAGTATTTAACTCAAATTCGTTTCAATTGCAGCCCCATTTATATTTCAATTATAGCCAAAATTGACCCTCTAATTGACCCAACCTTAACCCCCAATTGGACCAGCCCAATTCCATTTTAACCCGACCCCAACCCAACCAGTTAACCTACATGGCCCTTTCTTTTAATCTAGGCTGTTGATCGTTTTGATCAACGGCCAGGATCGCTCCTTACCTTTTTAATTCCCGTACCCTAACCCAATCCCCTCATTTCATTTGGTCTGCCGCCTTTGAATACTCTCCTCTCTCGAAGGTTCTTCGGAACCCTAGCCATCTTCTAACCCTTTCAACCGCACTTTTACCGGAATCCATGGCCTCTCAAGCCATGGATAGCCTGTACTCACCTCCCCTCCACCTTAAGCCTTGGTTGTTCGAAGTTTCGAGGTCTGACCTCTCCGGCCTTGCTCCGGCGTATACAAAGCATTAGGAGCTTGATTTTAACTCATCCGAATCAAGATAGCACTTTCTTCCAAGTCTTTCTCATTTCTAGGATTTATCCGAAACCCTAAGCTATTCGAGTTTTTTCTCTATTTGTTTTCTTAGACCTATGCTATATCCGCATTCTACCGGATTTTTAATGTGTTTTCCCCAATTTTTCTTTCAAAAATTGCTTCTCTTCGATATAGGGTTTCTAAAAGGATTTCCAAAATGTCTTTCTGATTCTTCCTTTTCTTTTCTTTATGTGTGTTTGCCTATACTATGTTTTATCATGCATGTGTTGTTCTTCAGCTTTCTTTTGTACTGTACATGACTCTTATGTACTTTGTATTCTACTGTGCCTCTAGACTAGGCTCGCATGTCAATCTTTGTTATGTTTTCCTATATGTTCTTTGCTATACTTTTCAGTATTCTTCTACTGTATGTGTTTCCTGCTAAGTTCTTAAGTTTTGTTTGCTTTACTGGACTTTGTTTGAGTTCTTTCTAAACATGTTTCATCTACTACTTCTTAAGTCCATATCACCCTTTTTCACTTCTGAACTTGCTTAAGTTCCAAGCTTTTCTTAAAACATGATCTTTATGCTTTAAATCAGCTTTTTCACTTTGTTGCTTCAAACCTGCCATTGTATCTGTTTGTTTCTCATGAGTCCCTAAAAGAGACCTCTGAGCCTGTTCAATTATTTGTCTTCTCGTCTCTGCATCTGATTCGAGTTAAAAACCCTAGGATTTGGGGTTTTTGGCGAGTTTGATCTTGTGTTTGGACTGGGGTGCTATTATGGAACCCTGAGATCTTTCAAACTAATTCTGACTCTATACACTGAACTTGAACCTCTTTGTTTATGACTCTGAACTTTTCTATACTAGTATTTTTTTTAATTAGCAATAACAACTCTTTCTTGTTGACATGTTTGTATGCTTTATATGTGAGGAATTCTTCCTTCAAAAAGTTTTTTTGCCAACTCATGATTGGGTTCGGAATCTCTTTAGGTTTGATTGATTTTTATTGATTTTACTTAAGTAAAACCCTTTTCTCACTTTTGTTGACTTGGTTCATTCGAACAAAGACTACAATTTTGATTTTACTGGACTGTCTGATCAATTCTTTTTCCTTATTCTCACAAACCGTGTACCACTGGACTTTTGCCTTGAATAAACTTCTGTGTATTTACCCTCCGTGTTCTACTTTGGAAAAGATTTTGATCAAACTTTTTTCTTTAATTATCTTTTACCCGTTTGAAATCAGAGTCCATTAATTAAAGGGAAACCTTTTGTAATTGATTGCAAAACTATTTTCTTACCTTTTCTTACTTGCTTGCTGCACTATAAAAGGGGACGACCCTTCTGCACTTTGACACTTCCAATTCAATACTCTTTAAGACGGCCTTAAGTTCTATACTCTAACCTACATTACTTACTTTCAATTTCAATACTTCACCCAACACTCTACTCTCTTCTGAGATATTCTGACTATTTTCTTGCAATTTGGCTTTACAAGACTGCTGCTTTTACTTTTCATGTTTCCCTAAAACTGGTATGTTCTAATTTAGCTTTTAGCCCCATCCCACTATGTTTACTTTACAATTTCTAGATCCCTGTGTGTTTTACTACTTATGTTTAATGTTAATTAGCAAGTCAATTCCCACGCATATATATCTATTGTGAATCCCTACACCCCTGACTACATTACTGCTTGTGTTTAATGTTAATCAGCAATGCCAATTTCTTTGAACATGTTTCTATTTGTGGATCCACATACCCTTATTCCCCTCTATGTGTTTGAGTTAAGGTTCAGGTATGGCAGCATCCAAATTGTTGCTCATATTTGTGCTTGATCCTTCAAAGGATCCTAACTCCCAAACAATATGTCTAACAGGTTGGTTGGGGTGTGCCAGCACTTCTAATTATTGGGTATGACCACCAGCCTGTCTTGGCTTTCCCCAGAATCCCCTCTATTGCACTTACATTCATTCCTAGTTTCTAAGTTCTGCCCCCCTCCTGTGAGCCTTGCTTTGGGACCTTGAGTTCCCTCTGAACTTGGATGTTTGAGGGCTGGCCCTTCTACACTGCACTTTAATTCAATTCTGTAATATATTTGGGTGTAAACACTTCTTGGAGTTCATGAAGCTCCTGGGAACTCTGACACACCCAAAAATGAGAAAGGCTTTGGAAATTGGATCTTTGGAGCTGGTTTATTTCATATTTCAGACTTGAAGTCTGAATTAGGCTCTCTTTGGGTTGTACTCTAATTTCTGATGTAATTTTATTTTATTTTTCTTATTTCATTCTGAGTTGTAATTATTTGTAATAACTTATGGGTTTTTAGTGAAAAGGGAAGGGTCACTCACGTATGCATGCGGGTAGACATCATGTTCTTAGGTATTTATTCCTGCAATCACATCCTGCTTTTCACTTATGCATTTCATATAGAAATCCTGCCTATAGTTCTGCACTTCTGCATATGTAGAAATCATGCCTACAGATTTCTGCACTTCTGCATATATAGAAATCATGTCTTTATGGTTCTACATTTATGCATATATAGATACCATGTCTTTGAGGTTCTGCACTCATATAGATACCATGACCATAGGCTTCTGTACTCTTGCATCATATAAATAACCTTTCAATAGGAACTTTTAATTTCTGCATAAACGTCTATAACTAGGCAAACAGTCTATAGGTTTAAATAACAAATTCCCTTTCTAGATAACATGCCTATAGGACTCCTGCATTTCTATAAATGTTTTAAAATCAATAACACTTAGAAAGCATGCCTATATGAGTAACGTACTAATCTGAATCTGAATCGCCTATTCCATCTAAGTCTAAAATCAGTAAATATCAAGCCTCAATACCTGCAGAGCTATTGTTTTCTATAATAAGCAAGCCTTCTTTAAAATCAGTGTACTCCTGCTTTATTAGATGTCATGCCTATAGGTTTTACCTAGGCAAGCCATTAGGTAATTAATTAACTGCACCGGTCGTTGGTAATCACAACTAGCAGACAGGCCTAACTCGGACTTCTTATATGAAAATATGTGATAAATCAGCCTGCCTTAACATTTTAAGTTTAATTCAGACTATAACCAGTACGTGCAAGACATGCTAAATAATTTGTCTTTAAGTGAGGAGGCCTGCCTGAGCCTTTTTAACTACTATGTGTTTCCCATATCTGCCTTATGTCTTTTTTATTTGTCGCCTTAGAATTTTATCCTTTTAAACTCTGAAAAGCCCAAATCTCCCTTCCCTTTAGGACTAGTAGTTTCAAATGCCTCCAAAACTGATAGGATTGGGACGGGTAATAGCATGCAATAAGTAACGAGACCATTTCGCGATTTAATACCTTAACGGGGTGGGTAAGGGTAGACATGGATATGATGGCCATGCGATAACACCACGTGTATAAACGGTCACTGGGTATTGTGTGGGGTGATCCATGTTATTTATAAACCTAGGACCCCCTTCCCTTTACTTGTTTACTTTTTCGGAATTTTAAAAACTGTTTAATTTTCAGTTTCTTTAACTTTTATTTTACTTCAATTACTTGCATCAATTATGTAAAAAAAAAAACTCTCTTTTACTTGTTTAATTTTCAATACTGTTTTATTTCCAAAATATCCGCCTCTCACCTCTTTTTTCGATTACTTATATTAATCATGTGCGAACCCCTTCCCCTTTACTTGTGTGTTCTTTTTTAGAATTCTAAAACTGCTTTCTTCCAAATTTCAGCTTCTTTAACTTCTTGTACTTTAGTTGTTTACAACCATTATATGAAAGCTATCTAGTATTTACAATTCTTACTTGTTTCACTTGTTGTGTATACTTAAAGTCACAATTATAGTATGGTTGGGAACCACACTAGTGGATCTTGAGAGGAGCCTAACACCTTCCCCTCGAGATAATTTCAAGCCCTTACCCAATCTCTGATTTTCTAAATCAAATTCATTCTTAGTGTCCTAATGCACTTAATCATTAGGTGGCGACTCTTCAAAAATTGCAAACCCAATTTTCAAAAGGAAATAATTTATCCGCCCAAATATCATAAACCCGATTTCACGAGGAAAAGGGGACATCGACAAAGGGTTTTGGGTATTAATTGATTATTGGTAAAAGGCTTAATGGGTTAATGATAATCTGATGGGTTGTAAAATTTTGGGTAGAGAAGGATGGACTTTTTCCTTCTTCTTTTATATAATTGGGCTTCTCTTCAAGTATATCCGTCTGTTAAAATTCTAATAATATGTTAACTAAAAAGAAGTAAAATACTAATTACTGATCAAAGCAAATAGACCATATGAATAAAAGCTGTGTACTAAAAATAAGTTGCATAAAGTATCGTGACCTATAAGTAGGAAGATGTTCAAATAAATATTTATAAAATAAAAGTAGATTTAGTGCAATGTGAAATTAAATATATTATGATGAAAATTATAACTTGCTTGATCAACTCTAAAAAAAATCTCGTGAATGCATGAGTGAGATGGCTTTTGATGATGATGATAATAATAATAATAATAATAATAATAATAATAATAATAATAATAATAATAATAATAATAATAATGATGATGATGATGATGATGATGATGATGATGATGATGATGATGATGATGATGATGATGATGATGATGATGATGATCATAATAATAACAACAACAACAACAACAAAAAATGTAGTAGTGGTGGTAGTAGTAATTAGAATGAAATAATAAGAATAATAAGAAAATAGTAACAAGAGTAGTAATAGAGAAAATAATAAATGAATATGAAAAATTGATCTTATATTGCTATAAAATAAGTTAAAGTAACACATTTGATATATTAATGATATAGAAGCTCAGATAAATAAAGTAGAAGAAAGGAGGAAAAAAATTGGATGTCAACAGCCATGCTGCAGGGGAATATTAATTACCGACAGTAACTCAGGAGAAAGCATAAAGAACAATTTCAAGTTCGCAACAATAAGAATAAGGAAACAGTAGCAAATCAAAATCCACTTTTATTCTTTATTGTTGCGGCGCGCAACCCGATTCAATTCATATAACACTGTTGAAGCACGCAACCCGATCCAATCATATATAACTGTTGCAACGTGCAACCCAATCCAATCATATCTCACTATTGCGGCATGCAACCCGATCCAATCATATCTCACTATTGCGGCGTGCAACCTGATCCAAGCCTATCTCATTATTGCGGCGTGCAACCTGATCCAATTATATCTCACTATTGCGGTGTGCAACCCGATCCAATCATATCTCACTGTTGCGACGTGCAACCCGATCCAATCATATCTCATTGTTGCAGCGTGCAACCCGATCCCAATATATAATTCAACACCAAACACAAAAAAATTCCGGCAAGGGAACAATAAGGAAACAACAATATCCCGGCAAAAGAATCAACAATAAGAATTAAATATGTCCCGGCAAGGGAATCAACTATAACCAAACGTGTTATAACATTTAACTTCACAAAAGAAACCTCAACTAGAACCAACACCCAACCATAAGCAATTATGTCACGACCTAAAATCCGCTCCGATCGTGATGGCGCCTCTCGTGAAGACAAGGCCAGGCAACCAACCCTATTTGCCTCTTTAAAAAATAGATAAACATGAATAAATAATTTTAAAGATGGTTCAATAATATTAATTAGCGGAAGTACCACCAAATACAGCCCAAACCGGGGTGTCACAAGTCATGAGCATCTAGAAGAGTCTAAATACAACTACAAGGCCAGTAATATACAGAGTAGAATTTAGGAATCAAAGAAGAAATCTGGTGTCGCGAACGCTGGCGGTCACCTTGCTTAGCTACGATAGCAAAATCTTCAACCAGCTCAAAACCCGCTACCAGGTGAACAAATACCTGCATCTACACGTGAGGTGCAGGGAGTGAAGTGAGTACTCCAACTCAGTGAGTAATAAAAGTAAATAATAACTGAGCAGCAAGAAATCACGTAGAGCAACCAATATGCTGTATAGAAGCCGGGTACAATTTTCTGAGAAAACAGTAAAATCTGTGAATCTTTAGAAATACCTTGGCTCAGTTCAAATCTCTTTTGAAAATGATCTTTTCAATAATTACGAAAATGATTTCAAAATGGTTAGTGCTGATAAGCACAGAAAATCTGCCCTTTGAGAACAAATATCACTGTAAAATAGGTAAAGGCAAAAAAAATATGCAAGATGAGCACATAAAAGTTCGCCCCTCGGGCACATCTCAAAACAGTACTAGCCCCTCGGGCTCAATATCAATCGCTCAGAATAGTATCAGCCCCTCGGGCTCAGTATCACATCACTCAAATAGTATCAGCCCCTCGGGCTCAGTATCATATCACTCAAACAGTATCAGCCCCTCAGGCTCAGTATCATATCACATGGGCACCCGCGCTCACTAGGGGTGTACAGACTCCGGGAGGGGCCCTTTACGGCCCAAGCGCAATATAAAGTCACCTCATGGCATATAAACAAGGTCTGAAAGCCTTCTCACATCACACTCGAGACCCGAAAGCCTCCTCACATGTCACTTGAGGCCTGAAAGCCTCCTTACATATCGCTCAAGACCTGAAAGCCTCCTCACATGTCACTCGAGGCCTAAAAGCCTCCTCACAAATCACTCGAGGCCTGAAAGCCTCCTCACCTCATGCTCGAGGCCTAAAAGCCTCACTCAGTCAAAGAGTATCATAAGCATATCGGGCATCACATATCGGGCATCAATAAAATAATAGTTCTCAGCCCAGACAACAGTGAAATATCAGTAAAGTCTCAAAAATAAATTAAACAGCTGAGTTTGCAAAAACAGTATAATCAACAGGACTGAGTTCAAGTAGTATATCAAATAGTGAGGAAAGAGTGATAAAAATCCCCGAAGGGGTTCAAATAATTGGCACGAAGCCCAAATATGAAAATCAGCCCAAATAATAATAATAACAAATATGTTCCAGTCAAATACGCAGTAAAATCATCAATCGGGACGGACCAAGTCACAATCCCCAATGGTGCTCTACCCCACGCTCGCTATCCGACGTGTAAGTCACCTCAATATAGCACTACGGTGTGCAATTCGGGGTTTCAAACCCTCAGGATATCATTTACAATCATTACTCACCTCGAACCGACGAAATCTCTAGCTTGCGACGCCTTTGCCCCTCAAATCGGCCTCCAAGCACGTCGAATCTATTCAATATCAGAGCGAATACATCACAATATGCCAATAGGACAATACCCAATCGAAAACAATCGAAAAATAGCAAAAATCTCAAAATTAGCAATACCCGAGCCCTGAGCCCACTTCTCAAAAATCAGAAAATTTAACATCAATGGATTCCTCATCTTCTCACGAGTTCATATATACCAAGAACTCTCAAACCCGAGCTCAAATGACCCATCAAACCCCAATTTAATATCTCAAAATCCCAAGCCCTAGTTCATCAATTTTAGGCTTAATTTCCATGAATTCCTAGGTTAATTTTACATAATAATCATGTTTTTAACTTATAAAACTTACCTCCTGTCAATCCCAATCGAAACCCTCTTCAATTGCTCCCAAAAAGCTCTCAAGATGTTCAACAATGGAGGAAAATAACTTAGACTCGCGGATGAAATATCATTAAAACCCCATTTTGCCCAGACATTACCGTATCTACGGTCAAAATGTCGCTTCTGTGACTTCCGCTTCTGCGGATTCCCTCATTTCGCCCAGGACCGCTTCTGCGATCCATTTTTCGCAAAAGCGAGACCACTTCTGCGGTCCAAGCGTCCGCTTCTGAGGAACCTGCCTTGAGTCCAAGACTCGCTTCTGCGGCTCCCTTCTTCGCACCTGTGTAACCGCATCTACGGCCCCTTTTCTGCAGATGCGGAAATACCAAATACCAGCAAACCAGAAATTCCACAACTCCAAAATTCATCCCGATGGCCATCCAAAATCACCCCAAGGCCCCCAGGACCTCAACCAAAAAAACCGATATGATCCAATACCTTATTCAAACTTGCTCGAACCATCAAAACACCACAGTTAACACAAAAATAATCAAATTACATCAAATTCAAGCCTAAGTTCATGCAAATCTTTCGAAACTCGCATTTGATCAAAAACCTAACCAAAACACCTCCGAATCAACTGAAATTTTGCACACATATCCCAAATTACCTAACGAAGCTACTGCAACTCTCGAAATTCCATTCCAACCCTCGGATCAAAATCTCACCTATCAACCGGAATTCGCCGAAATACTAACTTCGCCAATTCAAGCCTAATTCTACATCGGGCCTCCAAAATCCATCCCGATCACACTCCTAAGTCACAAATCATCCCTCGAAGCTAACCGAATCACCGGAAATCACATCCGAGCCCTATAACTCATAAGTCAACCTCCGGTTGACTTTATAAACGAAGCCTTCCTTAAAGAGACTAAGTGTCTCATCTTCTACCAGAACCAATCCAAATTAACTCTAACACACCAAATACTGATAATGAAACATGAAGAAGCATAAAATGGGGAAAACAGAGCGGTAACTCATAAGACGACGGGTAGGGTTTTCACATCCTCCCCAACTTAAACAAATGCTCGTCCTCGAGCGTACCTAGAGTTGTCCTAGAAGCCAACCAATAGCCGGATGACCTTACCAAGCATATACCCGGGTGTGATCCCACGTCACCCTATCTCGTATAGGTCTAATAACACAACACAGCTGAAATTTCACGATCCATCTAGTCCATAAACCATAGAACCACATTGAACTTTTCGAAATCACAGACAAGATAAAGACCTCACATCTATACTCAGAATAAACCCGAACCAGCTGTAATAACCCATACCTACAACCTCAGGTTCAATCATATGATATACTACATAACCCAAATACTCGAAACGATAACTTCTATCCATAGCAGTTGCCCACAACACCCGAATACCGATAGAAAACCTCTTATCAACTGAGGTCTTATTCCAACACTTTCACATACTGCCAACGATAAATGAAACACACAATAAACCGTAACCATTTCTCAGATCAACCATTCATGAAGCCACTTCTCTTTTGACTAATACCACAGCAGATTCTGAGCCGAACCTCGATATTATCCTTCCAACAAGCTGAAATCAAATCCGTTCGTATTCATTAGTGACCCCAACGATCACCTAGAATCCAACACACCACTATGTGATATGACACCTCAATACAGGCCTAAGCCACAACTTGCATAATACGCGCATCAATAAGAAATGGTTTAAATGTACTCAAATAATGAAAAATGACTCAAACGAAAGAGATGTATCTCAAGCTCATCAGTACCATCACAACACAAGGCTGAGACCCCGTCTCATATCATAGAAATAGAACACCTGAATCTACCCCGAAAGGTCATATCTTCGTGTGGCCTCGCCACAATGCGCGATTCTATCCAAACACGGTTACACATGAAACACCTCAAGTCACTATGCTCAAAATCGACAGCCACGCACAATTGATGTCTGGAACCCAAGCAATTCATTACACCTACGGTGAAACAGATAACATACAACATGCAACCCAATAGGTCATAACCAACACTCCATTTACCGAGCAACACCCAATTACTCTTCCCGCTCGACTTTCACTATGAATCCCCAATAGCACCGCACCACATGTGCCCATACCCAACAAATCATAACGTCTCACAACATTGAAAAGCAACTCAAGCTGAATACGTAGCCACGTCAACCTGCCAACGAACTCTTTACCAAGGAGCCTGAAGCTACTCCTTCCACTACTACAACTCCTGTCGGATTCGTACGATACGGTGCCCGGCACCAAATCAATATCAAAATCCACAACCTCACCCGGCGACATGCCCGGCCACAAGAAATGCATCCGAAAAGTCCCTCAACACCAGAACTGAATCAATGATAGAAACCTTTGCACTGACATCCATCACGAAGGCCCAATTAAGAAAAGCAGTCCTCCCCAACCCTCCGCTGGTCTTTGGAATACAAGCCACTCTGTTAGAACATAATCCGACGCACATCGCCACTCAACCCGTGGCATTTTCTAGCATAGCCCATAGCGCAATAGTCTAGAATAACCCAACACTGAGACAACCAGTCCACACTCTAACGTCATATCCAAAGTCTAATATTTCAAGCAAAGAAAGATCCACTCGGGCCTCCAAATCCCAATAGCCGCTAAACAGTACCAATACACACGATCCACAACCACTACATAGTTTGTACCTCAGAACTCCCAGTCTCCAACTCCAAATAAGTGCTATCAACTTAATCACATTGCTCTTTTTCTAAAACATATACCCTCGTCAAATCACTATGATTAGCCATACCATTTCCTTAGTCATCTAAAGATCATTCACCCTAATCATCTGAAGCTCGATTCTCTAATCACCTAAAACTGCCCGTGCTGCTTAAGAATTTAATGACTCTCCATTCAGAACTGAACCGTAACCTCACACACACGAATCTCAATCCTCCACAACATACCGCATATACCATACCACCCTAGGATAACATGAGAACTCCATATCCCTTCCTAACCATAAACATCTACGTACTCAACTAGTCAAGAACTCTCTATTGGTCCCACCTAGAAGAAAATCATTACGCACCCCATGCTCTGCATGTCCATAGAAAATATACATCTCCAAACCACGCTGAAATCCAATAAGAATTCTCTTCCAATTCCATTTGCACAAGCTAAACTGCCAGGACTGAATCCTTCTATCCAAACCGAGCCAAGCAAGCTGTCAGAACTCAAGAGCTTTGCTGCACAATACCTGTACGAACTCATTGCCTCGAACACACACAAAGAATTAATCACATCCTTACCATACCGATTCGGTCCACTATCAAGCTATTTCGTCTATCTGATTTCCCTTCCGATTTATCATCAACTTGATATTTCTCCCTTACTGTAGTACCACAATTCCTCAACCCAAGCTTACCACGCGAGAATCAAGCATGAACCACACTGTCTGAAACCCATAAGCCGCTGAATGCTCTCTCTTGAATATTCCCAAAAGCACCACATTCCACAGTACTTAACTCTAAAGAACTTCCTATGAATCTAAATCCGTTACATTTACTCTTGTGATACTGATGCATAGAATCCCATAATTAACATAGAAATACCACGAATCTGAACCTCTTTCAATGAAAACAAAGTTTCTAACCACACATGCAACTTTAAGATACCCGATTGTTCCCTGTAGGCTCTTGAACACATTAAAACCATTTTCGAAAATCATTCTCTCTTATTCAAACTGCAAATCACCTGACCTGACAGACAGAACCACCCGTGCCTCATTGGCACTCCGATACCGCAAAATGATATCTTCATCCCAATACAATCACGCAACTTCCTACTCTATAAGCCGAGCATCTTTTGCCAATAACACTCTAGACATTCTGTGATTCTCATACTCTATAAAGCATAATATGACCTTTGTCACAATTTTGCTCCACTCGTGCCATCCTCGGCTTAATTTCCGCGATCAGAACTGATTCGCCAGCATGCCTCAAGTCGGAACCAACATAGCACATAACCGTGCAATCCGCTAATCAACAGCAACCTCCCCAACTTGGCTCGAAGCCATATATCATGACACACTCAATAACCCATAACACTTTTACTCTAATGATGCCACAATACCATAGTAAGATTAAACTCAAATCATTTACAAGTTTGTGAAAACACAGATCATCTAGTACTGTAATCCTCTGCAAATCTTGCATTCATCCCCACATCAGTTGAGTCCCGTCTCTTAAGCGACCCAAATTTTCAAATTGCAACACGTACCCCTCAAATTACACAGGAGATCTTCTAACGTACACCTAGGGATCATACCACTTAAGAACACTCCGCATGAGATAACCCACCTGCTTTGCCTCAATTTAGTATTTCTGCATACCTTCCACCGCCATACACATTCACAGTCATTTACTCTTTCTGGGTCTGAAATCATACCGCCACATGCAATGCACTTCCCTCCCTAACTAGGAGACACGAAAATATTCTTCACGCGCCCATAACTCGGGCTACACATCAAATCACAATAGGAATCGAACACTTAACAGTTAATCTATTACCCAACAGACTTCTTCGTCACTACCAAGTCATATAGATACATCTCGCAATACTAACATACTCATCACATAGATATCCAACCACCATTCCGGCTAACAGGGACAATACCGAACATATAAGTTCAAAACACTTGATCACACAATCAGCACCTCAGTGCTCAAGCCATAGGCAAGGATCCAGCCTCAAGTCCTCCAGACTGGCCCAACATCAAACTCACAGAGATCACATCTCGCCCCTTGATCAGGGAATCACAAGTTATCAAGGCATATCTGATACTGAGCGCTAAAGTGCGCATACAAACGCATGGAAGGAATTTCAAGAGTTTCTTTTCAAGCTGAACCAAGGACGCATGAGAAGAATTCAAGAATGTAAAGTTTTCCTAAAGGTTTTGCAGCCTCTCGAGGATAAATACATACGTCTCCATACCGATCCGCGAGACTCTACTAAACCTACTCATGACTCGCGAGACCTAGTAACCTAGGCTCTGATACCAACTTGTCACGATACTAACCCCGCTCCGGTCGTGATGGCACCTCTCATGAAGACAAAGACATAAAACCAACCCTATTTGCCTCTTTCAAAAATAGATAAACATGAATAAATAATTTTTAAGGGTTCAATAATATTACTTAGCGGAAGTACCACCAAACACAGCCCAAATCGGTGTGTCACAAGTCACGAGCATCTAGAAGAGTCTAAATACAACTACAAGGCCAGTATACAGAGTAGAATTTAGGAATCAAAGAAGAAATCTGGTGCCGCGAACGCTGGCAGTCACCTTGGTCAGCTACGATAGCAAAATCTTCAACCAGCTCAAAACTCGCTACCGGGTGAACAAATACCTGCATCTGCACGCGAGGTGCAGGGAGTAAAGTGAGTACTCCAACTCAGTGACTAATAAAATTAAATAATAACTGAGCAGCAAGAAATCACGTAGAGCAACTAACATGTTATATAGAAGCCGGGTACAATTTTTTGAGAAAATAGTGAAATTTGTGGAATCTTTAGAAATACCTTGGCTTAATTAAAATCTCTTTTGAAAATGATCTTTTCAATAATTACAAAAATGATTTCAAAACGGTTAGTGCTGATAAGCACCGAAAATCCGCCCCTCGGGCACAAATACCATAATAAAACAGGTAAAGGCAAAAAAATATGCAAGATGAGAACATAAAAGTTCGCCCCTCGGGCACATCTCAAAACAGTACCAGCCCCTCGGGCTCAATATCAATCGCTCAGAACAATATCAGCCCCTCGGGCTCAGTATCACATCACTCAAACAGTATCAGCCCCTCGGGCTCAGTATCATATCACTCAAACAGTATCAGCCATTCGGGCTTAATATCATATCACATGGGTACCCGCGCTCACTGGGGGTGTACAGACTCCGGGAGGGGCCCCTTACGGCCCAAGCGCAATATCAAGCCACCTCGTGGCATATAAACAAGGCCTGAAAGCCTTCTCATATCACACTCGAGACCTGAAAGCCTCCTC
This sequence comes from Nicotiana glauca, assembly GCA_026770625.1. Classification (NCBI taxonomy): domain Eukaryota; kingdom Viridiplantae; phylum Streptophyta; class Magnoliopsida; order Solanales; family Solanaceae; genus Nicotiana; species Nicotiana glauca. The sequence goes on from MU762481.1 coordinate 70,325, forward strand.
ACATGTCACTCGAGGCCTGAAAGCCTCCTCACATATTGCTCAAGACCTGAAAGCCTCCTCACATGTCACTCGAGGCCTGAAAGCCTCCTCACATATCACTCGAGGCCTGAAAGCCTCCTCACCTCACGCTCAAGGCCTAAAATCCTCACTCAGTCTAGAAAGTATCATAAGCCTCTCGGGCATTAATAAAATAATAGTTATTAGCCCAGACAATAGTGAAATATCAGTAAAGTCTCGAAAATCAATTAAAACGGCTGAGTTTGCAAAAACATTATAATCAACAGGACTGAGTTCAAGTAGTATATCAAATAGTGAGGAAAGAGTGATAAAAATCCCCGAAGGGGTTCAAATAATTGGCACGAAGCCCAAATATGGCAATCAGCTCAAATCATGATAATAACAAATATGTTCCAATCAAATACGCGGTAAAATCATCAACCGGGACGGACCAAGTCACAATCCCCAATGGTGCTCTACCCCACGCTCTCTATCTGGCATGTAAGTCACCTCAATATAGCACTACGTTGTGCAATCCGGAGTTTCAAACCCTCAGGATATTATTTACAATCATTACTCACCTCGAACCGGCGAAATCTCTAGCTCGCGACGCCTTTGCCCCTCAAATCGGCCTCCACGAGCGTCGAATCTATTCAACATCAAAGCGAATATATCACAATATGCCAATGAGATAATACCCAATCGAAACCAATCGAAAAATAGCAAAAATCTCGAAATTAGCAAAACCCGAGCCCCGGGCCCACTTCTCGGAAATCAGAAAATTTAACATCAATGGATTCCTCATCTTCTCACGAGTTCATATATATCAAGAACTCTCAAATCCGAGCTCAAATGACCCATCAACCCCTAATTTAATATCTCAAAATCCCAAGCCCTAGTTCATCAATTTTAGGATTAATTTCCATGAATTCCTCGATTAACTTCACATAATAATCATATTTTTAACTCATAAAACTTACCTCCAGTCAATCCCAATCAAAACCCTCTTCAATTTCTCCCAAAAAGCTCTCAAGATGTTCAACAATGGAGGAAAATAACTTAGACTCACGGATGAAATATCATTAAAAACCCATTCTGCCCAGACATTACCGCATCTACAGTCAAAATGTCGCTTCTGCGACTTCCGTTTCTGCGGATTCTCTTCCGCTTCTGCGGATTCGCTCATTTCGCCCAGGACCGCTTCTGCGGTCCATTTTTTGCAAATACGAGATCGCTTATGTGGTCCAAGCATCCGCTTCTGCGGAACCTGCCTCGAGTCCAAGACTCGCTTCTGTGGCTCCCTTCTTCGCACCTGCGTAACCGCATCTGCGGCCCCTTTTCCGCAGATGCGGAAATACCAAATACCAGCAAACCAGAAATTCCACAACTCCAAAATTCATCCCGATGGCCATCCAAAATCACACCGAGGTCCCCCCGGGACCTCAACCAAAAACACCGATATGATCCAATACCTTATTCAAACTTGCTCGAACTATCAAAACACCACAGTTAACACAAAAATCATCAAATTACATCAGATTCAAACCTAAGTTCATCCAAATCTTCCAAAACTTACATTCGATCAAAAACCCAATCAAAACACCTTCGAATCAAATGAAATTTTGCACACACATCCCAAATCACCTAACGAAGCTACTGCAACTCTCGAAATTCCATTCCGACCCTCGGATCAAAATTTCACCTATCAACCGGAATTTGCCGAAATACCAAGCCTAATTCTATACCGAGCCTCCAAAATCTATTCCAATCACACTCCTAAGTCATAAATCATCCCCCGAAGCTAATCGAATCACCGAAAATCACATCTGAGCCCTATAACTCATAATTCAACCCCTGGTTGACTTTCTAAACCAAGCCTTCCTTAAAGAGATTAAGTATCTCTTCTTCTACCAGAACCAATCCAAATCAACTCTAACATACCAAATACTGATAATGAAACATGAAGAAACATAAAATGGGGGAAACAGAGCGGTAACTCATGAGACGATCATCACAAATTACCACGAGAATAATCATAATTCTTGTCCAACATAGAGAATCAACAACTTAGGCATTTGTAGTACTTATTAAGAACACAACGATTTCAATTTAAGACTCACGGGCATGCTTGACAACGACGTATAGATACTCGCCACCATACCTATACGTCATACACTATATTAGCACATAGCAATTAAAACACAATACATATTCCCTCAAGCTAAGGTTAGGTCAAACACTTACCTTGAACTTCCACGGCCAACTAAAGCCTCAAACATCGCTTTTTCTTTAGAATTCACCTCCAAATTACTTGTATCTAGTCCAAATTAATTTAACAACATCAATAAATACTAAAGAATTCTTACCCAATGCTTAATTATAGGTTTTTTTTATCATTTTCCCGAAAAAGTCAAAAATCGATCTCGGGCCCGCTCGGTCAAAACTCGAGGTTCGAACCTAAACCCGAACACCCACACTCACGAGCCAAATTATGCAATTAGTTTTAAAATTCGACCCTATAACGAGGTCTAAATTCAGATTATTCAAAAAGCCCTCTACCCAAATTCCCAATTTATACCATAAAAACCCTAGATTTTAGGATGAAGATTAATGAAATGCAATGGGAAATCAAAAGAAAAAGGTTTAGAATCATATACTAATGTTATGGGGAAGAACTTGTTCCTTGAAAATCGCCTCAATGCTCTCTAGTTTTGAAAACATGAAAATATAGGCTAAATCCCGACTTAGCTACTGTTTTAAGTGATGGGCGACAGTGTTCATCGCGTTCGCGAGAACACTTTTGCGATCGTGAAGAGATGCCAGAAGTGGACTTACGCGATTGCGATTTCCTCTACGCGTTCGCGAAGGGTAAGCCTCCCTAACCTTCGCGTTCGCGTAAAACATTACCCGTTCGCGTAGAAGGAAAGACAAGTCCCAGCCCACCTCCATTCTTACACTACGCGTTCGCGGGACAGGGGTTGCATTCGCGTAGAGAAGCCCCCCAGTACTCCGTGTTCGCATAGAACAATTTCCACCCTAGCCCCAATTTCCCTTTTGCGATCGCAGGAAAGGCTTCGCGATCGCGAAGACAGATTGTTTGTGCAACAGAAGCAGCATTTCTGCAACTTTTCCTAAGTGCAAAAACTTTCGAAACCTATCTGGAACTCACCTGAGCCCTCGGGGCTCCTTATCAAACATGCATACTAACTCAAAAATATCATATGGACTTACTCGTGCGATCAAATTGCCAAATTAACACCTTTAACAATGAATTTAGCATCAAAGTCAAAGAAGAATCTCAAGTACTCTTAAGTTCAAATTTTAACAACTAAGGGTCCGATTCACATCATATCAAGTCCGTTTCTTAGCAAATTTTACAGGCTCGACCTAAATACCATATAAGAGCTGTACCGGACTTCGAAACCAAAATACAGGCCCGATACCATCAATTTCAAATACATTTAAATTTCCAAAAACTCTTAAAATTTCAGCTAAATAATTTTTTTTCAAAAATTGATTTCTCGGGCTTGGGACCTCAGAATTTAATTCCGGGCATACGCACAAGTCCCATATTTTTCCACGGGCCCTTCGGGACCATCAAATCATGGGTCCGGGTCTATTTTGCCCAATATATTGACCGAAGTCAACTTAAATTTAATTTTAAAGGCCAAATAAGCATTTTTATCAATTTTTCACATAAAAGCTTTCCGAATATACGCTCGGGCTGTGCACGTAAATTGAAGTAAAATAAAATTAGGCTTTTAAGGCCAGAAAATATAGAATTTACTTGTAAATTAAGTGATGACCTTTTGGTTCATCACATACCTGTTGTTTGATTTTCTCCGATGCTTGTTGTCCTTGCTTCTAGTAGCAATCTCTTTTCCTTTGTCAGCAAAAACTTGTTTGCGATTAAAATTATCTCTACCAAAAACCTCAATTTTCGAAACATTAGGAAAAAATTTTGCATAAACAATTGGTGATGAAATAGCCACAAAAACAGTTGGTGTAGCAAGTGTAGTAGCATCAACAGCAACATTAACAACGTTATTCTCCATAATAACAACGTGAAAAATATCCTTAAGATTGTTGGAAAAAATAATGGATGATTATGGAGAATAAAATGTTTAGCTTGAGGCGTGTCAAAGACATTGTCCTTAAGGATATTTCGCACACATTGAGATGAATATTATTGAGTGTATCCACCAAGATTCAACAAGCTCTTCTATTATAACTAGGAACATAAATAATAAAGATTTATGAGAAGAAAACCCAACCAAAAAAAAAAAAAGGAAAGAAAAGTTCTAACTTTTTTCTCACCTCAAGATGTAAAAACAAAGAAGTATAAATAGTGCAAAAGAAATGCACAATCTGATAAGAAAATTGTCTTATCCATAAAGGCTTTTTAAAGCCTACCAAACGTTCAAATACAAAAACGTTAAAATTCAAATCGATTAAAGCTGTCAAATCACAATTATTCTTTCCACAAGCAACGTCTACCCACCAATGAGCCTTCAATAATCAGATTTATTTTATCCCAATTAAATTCAAAATTAAACTAATTTTCTGTTACAAATATATTTAAAACAATTATTATAATAATGACTCATTAATATAATGGTGTGAAAATGAATCTAAACATGGTTTTGCAATATTTCTTTTTAAGATATCAAAAGTATTTTTGTATCACTTGGCAGGCTAAATTTACCAAATTGTGTGCGAAAGAATGCAAATACACGCTTTAACAATCAATATTCCCAACTCTTTTCTTTTTTCTGTTACTTCTCCAACTGCTTGATTTCAATACCAATGTTTCAGGTTATTGCTGGCATTGTCAAGAGAATGGATAAAGCTGCTCAAATTGAATACACTGCCTGAGCTTATAGGACATCCCTAAGGCCTACGCTACTTCTTCCGCTCCAAAATAAATAAATTTTTTTTGGATGTTTTCACACAGATTAATAAATTCACCTTTTAACATAAATTCACACAGATAATGTAGAAAAAAAATAATTAATTCATTTTTAAAATCTGGAAAAATCACTTATTTTGGACCGCAAGAAAAATACAAAAAAATTACTTATTTTGGACGGGAGGGAATAACACAATGAGCTTGAAGTCAAAACAGAACCCTTTTTTTTTTTTTTTTTTTTTTTTGGGTTAGGTAATCAAAATTTTATTTTACTAATGGAAAGCACGAAAATGAGAGAGCTAGGGGTTCTAACATGCTGTCTACTTAAGTTGCATTTTCCAGTTTACACCATAAAACCAAAAGAGAGAGACATTTCTTTTAACTCAAAGTTCAATTGTTTTTAAATTCTGGCACAAAGTTTTTAGTTCATACAAGCAGTGGCTGGTGATTATCAAAATTCGCTATTATATTCAAGCGTGTAATGGCAGCTCTGGTCGTTTCTGTGTACTGCAAAAAGAAAAAAGATATGCACCAGCCGGGAATCGAACCCGGGTCTGTACCGTGGCAGGGTACTATTCTACCACTAGACCACTGGTGCTTGGATGTTGGACATTCTATACCAAACTTAACTCATCTATTCTACACAAAAAGGGGCTAGAAATCGAAAAAAAATACAAAATTCTTATGCAATCCATCAATATTCAAACATTATAATGTAAAATTTTATATCATTTTTGCTGGTTCTGTAATAATAATACTAAACGAGAATTATTAAGAGATTTTTTTATTTCTATACAATATTTGAAACTTATTTACTAAAATTATTCTAATTTTTGTATATTACCAACCCTAAATAAGTGTTGCTTATAATGTATATACAAATCCATTATTAATGCCTTAAATTATGGAATTTAGTTAAACGATTTTCCTTTTTCCTTTTTTTTTTCTCTCCTCTCCTCTTTCCATATTTTATGTCGTCTCTCTCCATGTACAATCCATTATTATCAACTCATTTAGTTTAATATTGTTAAGTGGTAAAACAGTAAATGCATAGTACTTGGTTTTTTCAAAAGTTATGCATCAGTATTTGCGGTAGCTCAATCGTTAATGGAAAAACGTTTAATCCAACTAGTATGAAGATGTACTGCTCTTGCCGAGAATATATAGTTTATAATGGTGATGCATGTGATCTGTTGCCCAATGGAGTTCTGGCCATGGAGGCATGCATTGAATAATATTTTTTTGCATAATTATTCGACTAAATTTAGGTAATTCAGAAAGAAAGAAAAAAAGGTAGCGAATTATATGGAAAGGTTTATCCATTATAGTTTGTAACAAAAACTAAATGCCAAGTCAAACTTATAAAAATGAAATATTCAATTAAAGACGATGTTTTCTTAAACTTTTATAAATTGGAGAGAAGAGGTCCCGTAAGTATTTGATATAAATTTTATACTTGTACAATAATATATAAATTAAAAATAAATTTTATACAACTAATTATTGTTAGCAATCTGTATTGGTAAACTACTTTTGGAAAAACAAAAAAATATATAAACAGAAAATGTAAAGAAACTAAAGTTAATCCGAGCCCATTGAATTCACAGTGTTTCTTTAAGGAATTTAATCCCCTCCTAGTACCCAAGGTTATGGATTATTTCCTTTCAGGATAGAACAAATTATACACTGGTGTAGTGGTACTTCAAACCCCAGTGTTTTAGCGAACACAAAGTTCGGTAGCAAATCACACTTACTGTTGCTTTGTTTGATGTTAAAAGTATGCAGAAAAAGGAGGAGAAACTCAGAAAATCGTATGTAAATTCTAGAGAATGAACTTGTATTTATAGTCAATGTTGGGCTGAAATCTAAAGAGGTGCAACTCTTCAGAATGATTGTTTATGCAAAACGGCGATAGCATAAATGCCATAACATAAATAGTCATTTACTCAACAATAAAGAGGAAAAATTGAATAGGGTAGTTAATTTTCTGTTACAAAATCAGAAAATAAAAAATTAAATTTTAATATTTGTGAGCACGTGATTTTTGCCCTATACGAAACACTCGTATAAAATCCCATGAAAATAGATTTTTGTTAATTATTTGCCATTTTAGGAATTTTTGTAGATTTTTATTAATTGTTTAAATTTTTCTTGCTTGTTTAATTTATTCAAATCATAAAAATACCAAAAATATCATGCATTGTATTTAAGATTTATTTTTTTACACTTTTAGAATTAATCATTAATTACTTGTTTTATAAAATTTGAAAATCACAAAAAAATAGCTCATTTTCACATTTTTTGTTTATTGATTTTTCACTTTTAATATAGATTTAGGTAATGTTTATAATTTTTATAATTATTTAATTACTTCAATTACACATTTTTAAATAATTTAGAATTTTTTTTAATTATTAGGTTTTTAATTTTTAAAAGAAAAGGAAATTTAGAAATAAAGGAAGAATTAGAAAAAGGATTACATTTCTTGAAATTGGCCATTCTTCACCCCAAATTTGACCCAAGTGCAATTCCCACAAACCAAACCCAAACCTTATCCAAAAATCGGACCAACCCCTTTGACCCGCCCCAATTAAATTTAATCTCAGCCGTCCAAAGTATCTTGATCCAACAGCTCACGTCTTTTCCCTCCAAATAAACATAAGCCACATTTTCCCCCAATTCCCCTAACCCTAACAAATCAGATGCGGCGCCCCTTCTACTGTTCATCTTCTTCTTCGAACGATTCAGCCATCAACTCGCGTTCAACTCGCCCGAGTTCGCTCAAGCGGGTTCCTTCTCTCCACGTCACCTTAATCCAACGGATTTTTGACAGAAAAAATGAGAATATTCTCTCCAAATTTGCATGTTATTTTTGTACTCTTTGAGCGATTTGCTGGATGAATGGGAGCCGTGGATGGATGGAAATCAATCCATGCCTTCCATTTGTCCCTAAAATCGTTCACAAAGGATAGGAATTTTCGGATTCTGGGCAGAAGCGTCGAGATTTTTTGAGGTTTATATATAAGGTAAGGTTTTCTTATTTAGGAGGAGATGAATTTTTTTCCGAAATTTGGGGATTAAAAGTTCTAGGGTTCTTTGAGTTCTTTTCTGGAGATTCTTCAAGTTTAGTTCTTTTCAGAAAATAAAAAAAAATAGTCCGAGTTTGATCTTGTTCGAATTTTACTTCATTTCAAAAGAAATCAGAAGAATTACAAAAAAAAAATTCAGCATTTTTTATTTTATTTCGGGTTCTCAAGAATGGATTTGGATTGAAGTGATTTTTGGAAACTCAAGCGATTTTGGAGCTGTAATAAGTGCTTGTTTGCGGCTTGTTAGGTTGAATTCATAGTTGAGTTCAAGCTTTGGTGCTTGGTCTTTTGCCTGACATTTTTGTTCGTTTTCTTTGAGCAGAGAGGTAAACACATAAAACTCTTGATGTACTTGAATGTTCTTCAATGAAAATGAGCTTTAGAGGTACCCGAGATCCTGTATGATGTTTGTCTTGCTTAGATTTTATGTTAAAACTGTCTCATCAACGTTGAACCTGATTTTGCCATGATTATGAAGTTATAACTCACAGATGTTAATTTGAGCCTTTTAAAACTTCCAGTATGATGTTTGTTTGCCTATTAGAAATCATGTCGATTTTCGAAATTACTGGAATTGGTAGCTATAGTTGATGTTGAAAGTTCAGACAACAGTATGCTTCAGTTGTTCTGGTTTATAGGTAAATTATTTCAAGTGAAATGAGCTCCCATTTGGAGTCCTGCTCTCTGATTTGTGTTGGCTCTATAGACTCCCCTTCCTCTAATTTGCTCTGTGATCTCAGTACTGCATCTTCTTTGCTTTTGTCTGTTGAACACTTGCCCTTTATCTCAATTTATTTTATTCAAAACTAGTCAACCTCGTGTGATGCAAAACACAGGTTACTTCACATAATATGCAAATACCGTCGGTCCAGAACATCTCAAAAACTTTCACCTGCTCAAAATTTCCTATCTTCATAAGTTAACACAGCAGCAAAAAAAGAGATTAATTTGCTGAAGTACTAAATTTGGTTTATTGCTTCAATTAAAGTGAGTCTTGAATTTGAGATTTTGAGATTACCTTGACTTTAGAAAAGTGGCAGCCACAGTTCATGAGTTTAACTATGCTTAGAATGATTTGAATTTCAAACCAGCATGAAGAGGCTCATTGGTGTAGTATTCAAATATTAGTTTAAAGTCAGCTTTCTAGCTCAAAATTTAGATGTATATTGTGAAGTTAAGTAAGCATGTGATGATCAGTCGAAATTAATTTTGTAATAATGTTTACATCCCGATATTGTCTATGTCTGCAAAAAATCAGTTTTCCTGCACATAAGCATTATCCTTTTGGTTGGCGTAACAAGTCCAAGTTTAATCAAACATATGCGTGTTTTAGTTGTAAGCTGCTGGAACACAAGTATTCTATAAAATTCTTGCCTTATTCCTTATTAGGCATGAAGAACGTGAGTTTGAAATCTTTCTTTAGTAAGTATTCCATAATATTTGAACTTTGCAAGAACCCCGAATTTTAGGATAATGGAAATCATGAATATCGTAGCTTGTTTTAGGCCCGATTTAGATTAGTATTGCGACTATGTATACGTTCGCGTAACATAATTGTAAATTTAAATTTAAAAAAGACTCGAGGGATGCATTCGCGCAACTTCAACCAAACTTTCTTAATAAATCAACAAAAGCGTTATTGGTCGTGGACACGTTCGCGTGACATGATTTTGATGTGCCAAAAGAAAAGAGTGTACGTACGCGTAACTCAATTCTTTAATTACGAATATTTCAAGTGATTTAAAAGCGGTAAAAAGATAATTGCACATAGATCCTAAAAATGAGTAGTTAAAAAATTTAAGCCAAGTAATAATCACTAAGCGACCGTGCTAGAACCACAGAATCCAGGAATGCCTAACACCTTCTCCCGGGTTAACAGAATTTCTTATCTAGAATTTCTGGTTCGCAGAATCTTTAAAAAATAAAACTTCCTCGATTTGGGATTTGAAATAAACCGGTGACTTAGGACACCATAATTTATTCCAAGTGGCGACTCTGATAAACTAAATAATTCCATTTCGAATAATGTCACTTTAATTGGAAAAACTCCCTTATATACTCCCTCACTCTCGGGGTGTGTGTAAAGAGGAGGTGTGATAATATTAATATTCTTGGATTTAATATTAATATTTTATTATTAAAACGGATATTTAATAATATTTCTGTTAATATTTACTAGTAACAAACAAATTTGATTCAAAAAATTAATCAATCAATCGATTATTTGACCAAATCCAAGTCTGAAGCTGAAGCCGAGCCAAGCGGAGTAAGCGACGACGACGACGACGCGAGGCTTTCCTTCTTCTCAATTCTTTAAGAGCTAGAAGAAAAGCAATTACTTATATACCCATTAAAAACCTCTTCCTCTTCCTACACAGGACAATATTCCTTCATCAAGGGGGAAATTTAAAATTTTACTTAAAATTTTCAATTCCCTCCATTTCCCATTCACCCTCTTTTAAGCCATATTAATGCTTAAAACCCAACAATCCTCCACATGAATGGGGAATGACTATATCACGGAAATATGCATGAAAAACTATATGATTCGCAAGCAAGGATTAATTGCATCTGGATAAGTAGGTTTCCGTTTGAACTTTCCGTAGTGAACTTATATCGGATATACTCGATCAATCGGTAGATTTGATATCTTTGAACCATCGAACTTTGTGTATACCTAGACAACCATAAGTCAAACAGCCAACCCTTAACCATTTTTTATTCTCATTGTTGTGTTCGTTTCAGCCATGAACACCGCCTGATTTCATAAGTGCATAGAGAACTGCCCTTGCTAAATTCTACTTGAAGCGGATAACACTTCACACTTATATAGGTGATTTCTAAACTTGTCATCCCGTAGATATGCTCTTTGATATGCCCCGTATCAAATTTAGAAATAATTAAAAAGCCTTAATGTTTTATCCTTGGTACTGAAAATTGTCTCATCACGAGAATGAACCAAAATTTTAGTCGAGAATGTTGAACCACCATTAATGACTTTGTTTGATCTCTTTGAACCTAGATCTTGGGTTCTCCAGTCTTCTAGGTAGAGTTACTGCCACTATGACTTGTTCTCGACCATAGTCTCATTCCCTTGATAATTTCTCAACCAACTCTCTAGTTAGGCATTTGTTAAGTGGATTTAACACATTATCACTTGAATTTACATAGTCAATCATGATAATTTCTCTAGAGAGTAATTGCCTGATGATTTTATGTCTTCGTCGTATATGATGAGATTTACCGTTATACATAACGCTCTTAGACCTTCCTATTGCCGCTTGACTATCACAATGAATGCATATTGTGCTAACAGTTTTGGCCAAAATAGAATGTCTTCCAAGAAATTCCGAAGCCATTCAGCTTCTTCACCGACTTTATCTAAGGCTATGAACTCAGCCTCCATTATAGAGCGGACAATACAAGTTTGTTTGGACGACTTCCAAGATACCGCTCCTCCACCAATAATGAATACATATCCACTTGTGGACTTGAAATCAGTTGATCCGATGATCCAATTTGCATCACAGTATCCCTCAATGACCATAGGATATTTACTGTAGTGCAAAGCAAAGTCTCGGGTATATTCTAAATATCCCAAAACTCATTTCATTGTCATCCAATGAGATTGACCTGGATTACTCGTATATCGACTCAATTTACTTATAGCACAAGCTATATCTGGTCGTGTACAATTCATGATGTACATTAAGCATTCTAACACACGAGCATAATCCAATTGTGATATGCTTTGGCCTTTGTTTTTTTGCTAATGCAAGATTCACGTTAATTAGAGGCTTTGTAGCTTTAAAGCCCAATTGCTTGAATTTTTCAAGTACTGTCTTAATATAATGAGATTGTGACAATGCCAGACCTTGAAAAGTCTTATGGATTTTAATTCCCAGAAATAAATCAGCAACTCCCAAGTCTTTCATATCAAACTTGCTAGTTAGCATACGCTTAGACGCATTTATGTTGGCAATATCATTACTCATTATCAACATATCATCCACATATAAGCAAATAATGACTATGTGATTTGGAACATTATTAATGTACACACATTTATCATATTTATTTATTTTAAAATTATTTGACAATATTGTTTGGTCAAATTTCGCATGTCATTATTTGGGTACTTATTTTAGTCCGTAAAGGGACTTAACAAGTCTACATACCTTCTTTTCTTTACCTGGAATCACAAACCCTTCAGGTTATTTCATGTAGATTTCTTCTTCCAACTCTCCATTTAAGAAGGTCGTCTTAACATCCATTTGATAAATTTCAAGACCATAAACTGCAGCTAACGCTACTAACGTTCGTATGGACGTAATTTTTATAACTGGAGAGTATGTATCAAAATAGTCAAGACCTTCTCGTTGTTTATATCCTTTGACCACAAGTCTTGCCTTATATTTGTCAATAGTGCCATCATCTTTCATTTTCCTTTTAAAGATCCATTTAGAACCCAACGGTTTATTTCTAGGAGGAAGATCAACCAATTCTCATGTATGGTTGTTCAATATGTATTTTATTTCACTATTGATTGCCTCTTTCCAAAATAATTATTTCGAAGAAGACATAGCTTCTTTAAATGTTTGAGGCTCATTCTCCAATAAGAAAGTCACAAAATCTGGTCCAAAAGAGGTAGACATTCTCTGACGTTTACTACGTCTTGGATCTTTCTGATTAAATGTATTTTCTTTTGTTTCTTCTCGAGGTCATTTAGATCCTTCACCAATCGACTTAAATTCCTTTTTATATGGATATATATTTATAAAGAACTCAGCATTATCTTATTCTATAACCGTATTATTATGAATGTCAGGATTTTCTGATTTATGAACCAGAAATCAATATGCTATACTATTAGTCGCATATCCTATGAAAGCACAATCAATGGTTTTCGATCCTATTTTTACCCTTTGGGTTTAGGAACTTGTACTTTTTCAAAACACCCCCATACTTTAAAATAATTCAAGTTGGGCTTTCTTCCTTTCCATTTTTCATATGATAGATTGTGTTTTGCTATGGGGGTACTCGATTTAGTATTCGGTTAGCCGTAAGAGCGACTCCCCCCCCCCCCCCCCC